>PVJS01006809.1:6310-58508 GCA_004027185.1 Glis glis
CCTCCCTACCTTCCTTCTTCACTCCCTCCCTCCTTACTTCCTTCTCTTTCTTTTTTTCTTTTTTGGTACTGGGGATTGAACCCAGGGGCATTCTACCTCTGAGCTACACCCCCAGTCCTTTATTTTAGGGTCTCACTAAGTTGCTGAGAGCCTTGCTAAGTTGCTGAGGTTGGCCTTGAACCTGAGACCTTCCTGCTTCAGCCTTCAAAGTTCTGGAATTCCAGGTGTGCACCAGCATGCCCAGCATCACCCTACATTTCTGTAGAATTCAAATGCAGTCACCAATATGCACATACTTTGAGTTGCAGTGTCTTTTGTTAAAACTTAAAAACTTTGTAAGGATTTTAACATGGCAATCTGTCACTGTTATTGCAAAAAAGAACAGCCCAGCCATGGTGTCTGGCCCAAGCCCTGGAGCATTTGATCCCAACCAAATGCAAGTATTTCTAAGGATGGAGTAGCTCTTATTTTATGAGCCAAGACCAATAACATTCCTTCTCCAGACGTTAGTGGAACAAATGAGCACTACTGGGCTAGTTTGGATTTATCCCTCACTCCCTGGCCTCACACTGGACAGTGCTTTGGGAGCAAAGATGTTTGAGTGCCTTATGTTTGAATGATTTGTAACTTACTACATATTTTAAGACCACCTATTGGTGGTTCTCATTTATCATATTTAAATTAAATACTCTGGGGAGAAGATGGTATGTTTGGCTTTCCCAGCAGGTTTGATCATGACTGTGATTTTCACAGGTCTAATAGTGACTAGTGTATAGGGGCCTGGATTCTAGCACTGGTTTGCTATGTGACAGTGGATACCTTCACATAATCTCTCTGGGTTTTGGTCAATGGATAAGCATCTCTGGGTGACTTCTGTATACTCAGTGCTGGTTTCTGTATTCTACTGGTGAAGACAGAAGTGGTCAAAGATTGGAGCTTTTTATGTTGAAGAGCATACACCACTGAGCTGATCTAATTAGGAGGTTCTTTGATTTCCTGATCAAGGAAAATTAGCATTTTCCTTGTGAAAAATAGGCTAGCCAATTACAGGAGAGGGTGGTACAGAAAATTTCTGTTAGCAGGACTTTAGACTGAGGATCTCATTTCCTAGGTAAAGGAACATCTCAGCTGTCTGGGGTTCCTGGAGGCACGGATCATGTCAGCTCACCAGGACTTGTGGATGGCTGAGGAATTTTAAACTTGCACATGGAAATGTTAGAAAACGCATTGCTTACTTCATCATCTTCTTTTATCTTTATCACTTTCATTACATATGAAGTGTATGTTGTAGAAAACTATACAATAGAGACAGACAAGTAAAATATAAATGAAAACTTCCCCAATCCCAGAGATGACAATGCTAACGCTTTGGTACCCATCCTATCAGACTTCTTCCTTGTGGTATATAAATAAACAATAATAGGAACACAATAAAAGTAATTTTGAGGGAAGGCATATTATTGTTCATTTTTTACTACATATACATAATTCATATCTTTCCAGCAATACATTTTTGTGCCTTCTTAAGGTTAATGGAATGCCTTATTTTCTTGATGACTTCAGAGTATTATGAAAATCAACAAGTATTGTGTGAACTGTCTGGTTCTCTGCCCCTGGCCTGATCTTTATAGGGTGTTTGAGAATCTTGATTTGAGAAATTTTGCCTTCTCAGAATGACTGTACACTTGGAACTTCTCTGATCCAGTTCCTTATGCCAAGGCTCTGGGTGGCATTCAAAGTCTTCTAAGAAGGTCATGGTCATGTTCTCTCCTGTTCAAGTTCTTTCCTGAGAATCTGCAAGGCACAGAGCCTTCCAGTGGCCGCGCCTTTAGTCTTCCCACCCCCCGAGGGAGTGGCTCTGTCCTGAGCTCTTGGCTCATCCTTCCTGCCCTGGCCTGCATGCCCAGGCTCTGTCCCCTCTCCCTGGGTTCTGGGGCTGGGCTCTACTCCAGATGATGGTCCCACCCCATCTACTCTCTAGCCATGGCTGGGCTAGGTCTTGCCAGACTCAGGGCCAATAGTGCCCTCTGTGCTTTTGAACAAGTTGCCTTCTTTGCCTCCACCCCTGATGGGCCCAGAGGTTGTGCTTTCTACCTTGTCTGTTTCTGCATCTTCCCATTCTGACAGGCAGCATCATTTTCCTCAGCATTCTTGGGCTTGCTCCTAAGCGCACCTCTTCCTTTTCTCATTTGTCACTTTTAATCGGAGGGGGCTTTTGCAACCAGAAAACCAATCTGGCTGTATCCAGGTCAGAGCTTAAATGTCTTTTCTCCTTTCAATAATGTGCATAAACCGGGTTCATTGGAGCATGCCTGTAATCCTAGTACTTGGGAGGCTGAGACAGGAGGATAGCAGGTATGAGGTTAGCCTAAGCAATTTAGCAAGACCCTCAGCAGCTTAACCAGACCTGTTTGGGACTAATGACAAATGGCAACTAATCACAGCAAGTGAGCTGGTACTGTATCCTATACTGGAGGAGAAAAAGATACCATGAGGTATGATCCAATGACGTTATTGGGTCAACTGACAAAAATGGAATATGGCAGGTTTTAGTAGATCAATGTTGAATTTCCTGAGGTTAATAACTGTTCAGGAACTACACAAGCCAATGTTCTTGTCCTCTGAAAATACAGACCAAAGTGTTTAAGAGTAAAAGTACATGATTTAAATAATTTACTTTTAAATGGTTTAGGAAAAACTCGTGCATGTAGATGCATGCAGAAAGAGAAAGACAGATGGGGGTAGAGAGGGAGAAAGGGAGAGAGTCAATATTTAAGCAATGAGTCAAAATTAACAACTGGAAAATACAAATAAAGGGTATAAAATAGTTTTTGTACTGTTATTGCAACTTTTTGTAAATTTGAAATTATTTCGAAGTTAAAAGTTTTTAAAAAGACCTCATTCTCTGAGAGAGCAAACAATTAATTGTATATAGTTTTTCTCTAGCCAGTGGGCTAGACACTGTAACTTCCTGTTCTATCTTATGACTGAAAAATATTACTCACAGGTTTAATTTTGTGTATGAGCACAGCTTTCAGATGAAGTGTGGTATATTTGGGACCAAGATTTTGGCATAGTCACGATAAAAAGATATTTCTACTGTGAAAAACAAACAAACAAACAAACAAAAAACAAAAGAATAAAAAATGGCTGGGGGTGTAGCTCAGAGGTAGACTGACCCTGAGTTCAATCCTCAGTACCAAAAAATAAATAAACAAACAAATAAATAATGTGCATGTACTTTTTGAAAAAGATGTAATCATTTTTATATTGTTATTATTATTATTTTGTTTGTCTCTTGGTTCTCAAAGGGACAAGTTGCTTTTCAAGAGTGGGTTGTCAACCTGGTTGTGAGCAAAAAAATATTTTTCTTATACTCAGTCATAAAATTATGTAGCTATGAGCTCAAGAGAATTCTTAATGATTTATATGAATATATAGTTTTTCTAGAAGAGTTTGTATAACTTTACCAAAGACGTAACTGGGTTAATAAATGGAAATCAGGAATCTAATCAACTGATTATGGGAATCCATTTACTAATTAGGTCACTTTTCTGCTTCATTTGGGACAGGGGCATTGCTCCCTGCAATCATGCAAATATCCTAAGGGGGAGAAACTCCTATACATACAAATCACTCTTTTGCAGCCTATAGCAGAAGACTATCTTGAGGTGCTACTGGGAGTAGCTCTGGATGGGACGGCGAGAAGTGAGTCATGGTGAAATGCCTTGTGCCTGCTGAGCAGAAAGGAGGAGCTACCAAGTGCATAAAAAGTGGACAGAGATGGGGAGGCTGGACTGCTGATCATATTTTTCCTATGTCACATCACTCTGCAAACTCCTCACGGAATCTTTCCTTTATCTGGGGAGTGAGGAAGGCACAGGGCTTAGCACCTACCCTTCTCTTGCAAGTCACAGTATTCGAGCAAAATGGTGGGCTGAGGGCCCACAGAGTTTCTGGTGGACATAGCGCTGTGAAGCAGGATTTGGGGGTCTGTTACGAAATCTGCTTTAGCAGAGATATTACTAAAGATCACTGTGAAGGGAGCCCAGGAAGGGTGACTTCAGGGAGAAAAGAAAAGGGTAGGAGGCAGCTCTTTGGCAACTTTTAATTGCTTTGCCTCTGTATAAATATCGATCACAGAAGCAGATACTTGCTAATATAATAATAAAAATAGTTAGGTATAAGTGGTTTCAATGTATAACAATGTGCTTTTTGCCATCATCTAGCATTCTCACATTTACCATATAGTTATTTTATGACAGTTTAAAAATCTCCTATAATTTGCAATATAAGCAGTGCTGAGCTGAAAATTAAAGAAGCAAGACAAAGGCCCATCTTCTTAGACTAGCAGAATGGTGTACTTCAACAATGTTAAAAATGCAGAAAGATGCCAGATGTGGTGGCACATGTGTGTAATTCTGGTACTTGTGAGGCTGAGACAGGAGGATCTCAGATTCAAGGCCAGCCTCAGTAACTTAGCAAGACCCTGAACAACTTAGCAAAACCCTACTTCAAAATAAAAATAAAGAATTTTAAAAAAGGCCTGGTACTGTAGCTCAAGGGTAGAATGCCCTTTGGGTTTAATCCTAGTAACCTAGTAACCCCCCCCCCCACACACACACTCATACACATACCAAAAAAAAAAAAAAAAGAAATGCAGAAAGATTGCTGTAAAATAGGGATTTTATACATGGAATAATATTTACCATATAACATAGTATGTTCCAGGTTATCAAGAAATATTTTTTAACAATCCCATAAGACACTGAAAAATGGATTATTATCTCAATTTTCAGGTGGAGAGAAAGGGGTATGAGAGCAGCTGCAATCAGAATTAGGTCTCAGTACTTCCAGGGATTATACTGCCCTCTTAGAGTACAACAAATAAAAGAAAATTTTTGTAGGCCAGGTTTATACAGCTCAAATTAAATGGCACTGTGAAAATATTCAGTGGGAGCATCTATACTTCTCATGTGAATAATATGGCAATTTTTTTCTGAGTTATCTATATTTCTTCAATTGGGTTGGGATGAATAGATCATTTCTAAATAAAACAGGAGAGCATAAAAAAATGAAATGAATGGGCTCAATCCCAGTTGAAGCAAGAAGAGTAAAATACATTTCCCTGCTTGAAAGAAAACGATTCATCTATGTGAGGTTCTATAAATGCCCTCTCTCAGAAAGGCATACAGCACTGTCTGGAAGGGCATTTTACCTCAAAATGACGAGGGCTTTCATTTGAGAAGGAATGTCCTCTTGCACATCCACCCAAGTGAACAGTTCTCTCTGGAAACCGGGGGAGTTAGTGTTGGTGATGGGGGGGGGGGAGACCACGAGGAGAAACTAGCCCTGGATTTTTTTGTGTTTAAAAAATATTTAAAAGAAAAGAGGAGAACAATAGTCATCATCATGGGAAACTGCAGCGCTTGTAGGTTGTCCGTCTCCTCTGCAGGATCATGGAAACTGGGTGAAATTTCACCTGAAGAGCTTTTATTAATAGGTCATGCAAAAGAAGAAAAGAAGCCATTTATGTGTGTTCCATAACAATGGATTTAAGACTTTTGGAGCTTAGGAAAGGAGGCGACGTCATACTGTAAGGAAGTGGGTACCAGGCCAAGGGGGGTGGTAAGTAGCCTGGGGACAGAGGTGGAAAGGGGCTAGGTAAGTCACAGATTTTCTTTTCTTTTTTGTTTTTGGTACTGGAGGCTGAACCCAGGGGTGTTCTACCTCTGAGCTACACTCCCAGACCTATTTTATTTTTTATTTTGAAATAGGGTCTCACTAACTTGCTGAGCCTGACCTGTGATCCTCTTGTCTCAGTCTCCCGAGTACTGGGGTTACAGGCATGCACCACTATTCCAGGCTAGAACATGGACTTTCAAAATGTAAAAACGACTAGAAAACCAAGAGTATAAAAGCAGGGAGTTGATTGATGGCCCAAGAGAAAGGTTGCAAAAGTATTCTTACACCAGGAGAGATCTTAATGCAGTCACAATACGAACATCAGACACTTCTGCATCCGCATGAGTTTCTAAGAATCACTTGTTTAGCCTTTTAAATGATCAGAAACTACTTAATAAGGACCTCAGACTGGTCTTCCTACAATCTGCAGAGTATCTGCCACTTTTTGAATGACCCAAGTTGCAAGGATGATAACTCATGTAACCTTGGACAAATGTCACAATGTTGGAGAAAGTAGTCTTTCAGAAGATCTAGAGATGTGCTCATTTTTCAGAAGTGGAAACTAAGGCTCAGTAATGGCAACAGATTTATAAGACATGGAGGAGAGGCAGAACTAGGAATTGCAGGATTTCTGTCTTCCATGCCATGCTACACTATGCCACAGCACGCTACAATACACTACACAAAACTACACCATGCTACTCCATGCCACATTGTGCCACTAACATGTTCTAACAAAGTGTCAGGAAGGTCTATAGCATGTATTGGTAGGGGCTTTGGAAAACATGGATCAGAGTGACTGGGAAGAAGTTTAGTGCTGGAGCATCAAGACTATTACATCCTAGGTGTAACCCAAGATGGTGGCAGTGGTTACAAAGAGAAGGGAAGGAATTTGAGAAAGAGGATATGGCTCTGCATCCATCAACCACTGTTTTTGCTCAAAGGACAGTCTCTCTCTCTCTCTCTGGTGGTACTAGAGATTGAATCCAGGTGGCATTCTACCTCAGAGTTACACCCCAGACCTATTTTATTTTTTATTTTGAAACAGGGTCTCACTAAATTGCCAAGGCTGGTCTTGAACTTGTGATCCTCCTGTCTCAGCCTTCCAAGTACTGGGATTATAGTTATGTGCCACCAGGCCCGACTCAGAGACTGTCTCTTAAAACAGTATAAGAGGTGGAATGCTTTCCAAGGTCATGGGCACATGGGCATAAATCACTCATGAGATGCCAGCAAAACCTGGGTCAGGAGAAGGGCTACAACAGATTGGCTCAATGACTCACTTATGTCATTGGACCAATTAGTGACACAAAACATTTTGAGGATTACAGTTTCCTTGAGGGTTGTATTGCTGGCAGAAACTTAGTCAAGAGATTTGGCTCCAAGGAAGAAGGAGAAGGAAAAGTTCCTCTCCGAAACCAGCTCTTCCTAGAAGTACGTACCTTTTGTGGCTTTTAGGCAGGTGATTTAAAGATTTGCTAATTTTATAAGTGAATGAGGCTTAGGTGTCTTTGCTTGCCTTTTTAGGACTCTCCACCTTTCTATCAAGCTCCTCTCTCAAGTCCCCACCTAATTACTCAGAGAATTGCTAGGATTACATCCAAATGTCTTAAAGCTACGCTTGTAAAGCAAGTATGCTTGAATTCTTTTGCCTCAGGGTGACACAGAGAGGGGGATCAGAAAGCTGGTTACTGACACTTGACCACTAAGCAAAGTTCTAGAAGCCCTTCCTGGAAGCTGCCAATGTCTGTGGGCGTTTGCAAATTTTGGAGATGCAGGCTCAGGAAAAGAATGCTTGACTCATTTTCTTTTTTTTTTTTTTTTTTTTGCGGTACCGGGGATTGAACCCAGGGGCATTCTACCTCCGCGCTACACCCCCGGCCCTATTTTTTTTATACTTTATTTTGAAACCGGGTCTCACGAAGTTGCGGAGGGCCTCACTAGGTAGAGAGAGAGAGAGAGAGAGAGAGAGAGAGAGAGCTGAGAGAGAGAAAGAGCTGAGGCTGGCCGCGAACCCGGATCCTCCAGTCTCCGCCTCCCAAAGTACTGGGATTACAAGCGTGCGCCACCACGCCCGGCTGACTCATTTTCTTAAGTATGGAAAATATCTTCATTTACTGATAAAAATGACATATATATAATTAAAACATAAGTGTAAGTGTTATTTAATATGTAACTTACATATACTTATAATATACAGTTATCTCTTGATATGTGTATATAATTGGCTCCAGGACCCCTCATAAATACCCAAATCCACAAATACTCAAGTCCCTTACATAAAATAGTGAAGCATTTGCCTATAACTTATGCATATCCTCCCTTGTACTTTAAATCCTCTCGATTACTTAAAATACTTAATGCAATGCAACTACTTTGTAAATAGTTGTTATACTCTATTGTTTAGGGAATAAAGAGAAGCAAGCAATGTCTGTGTGTGTTCAGTACAGACTCAACCATTGTAGACCTACCTGCATAGTACACAATCCAAGGCTGGTTGAATTTGCAGATGTGGAACCTACAGGTATTAAGGACCAACTATATAAAATAATTTATTTCATTATAATTTATTTAATATGCATTTTATGTATATCATATGTAATTAAATACTGTATTTATATTAAATATACACATAAAATGTATTTATATCATTAAATGCACATTGAATATACATATACTATTTAGTAGACATATACTAAATATGCTAAATAAATATTAACACTAAGTATATAGACATATCTATGTAAGTATACTAAATACATATTAAACTATGTTAACATTAAAATGTACTAAGATAATACTAAAATAGAATAAAACAATTCCAAAAATAAATAATATAAGCTTTGTCTATCATCAATAT
Source organism: Glis glis (assembly GCA_004027185.1). Lineage (NCBI taxonomy): Eukaryota > Metazoa > Chordata > Mammalia > Rodentia > Gliridae > Glis > Glis glis. The sequence goes on from PVJS01006809.1 coordinate 14,856, forward strand.
GCTATGTTTAAAGTGTCACTTTGAATTCTGACAGCTATTTTAGAAACTGGAGGCTTCTAGTATAGTGATTGTGACAATTTCAAGTAGCAGATGATATTCAAGTAGATCATCAGTTGAGAGTTGGCAGGGACCTCCAGGACCATCTACTCATTGAGCCTAGGTGGCCTTAGGTGTGTTTCTCAAACTCTCCAGATCTTACTTTTGTACTCTGTGAAATGAGAGAGAGCGAGAATGCTACCCAGGTGAATGCTTCCAGGTGCCAGTTGTAGAGGACACAGGGTTCTTAGCACAGGGTGAGAGGCTGAGTAGGTGGTGGGTGACACCAAGATCCCCTTCTGGAGACCCAGGGCTGGCTGCCTCCCACCTCCATGTCTCTCAGATTAGATCTCCCCTCTTCTGCTGCTCCTCCCATGCATTGACCACTCACTTCCTCAAGATTTTTCGTTCGTTTGTTTTCACACTTAAGTTGTAGCAGTCCAGAACAAAAGGGAATGTTTTAGGCTCAAGCCACCTCTCTCATTTGCCATCCTAAGGTGAGCGTCCTCCGACACCTTTCTATCGCACACACCGGCCACCGGCTTGTGGAGTTTTATGTGATTCCATAAGATGAATCGACAATTTGCAATACACTTAACATGGGCAGAAATGATTAATAATACAAGCTACAGTTTATGAAGGCCTTTTACTGACGGCACACATCATACTCCATATGTTTTTGTTTGTTTATTTGTGGTACTGGGGATTGAACCCAAGGGATTCTACCTCTGAGCTACACTCCCAGCCCTATTTTATTTTTTATTTTGAAACAGGGTCTCACTAAGTTGTGGAAGTCCCCGCTAAGTTGCTGAGGCTGGCCATGAACCTGTGATCCTCTTGTCTCAGCCTACCAAGTACTGGGATCAAAGGGTGTGCGCCACTACTCCCGGATTATTTTTTTCAAATAAAAAAAGTCTTGTAAGGTAGGCAAGTGTTATAGCTCATTTTACAGATGAGGAGACTGAGATTCAGAGAGTTTAAGTAGCTTATCAAAGGTCACACAGCTATTGAGTGGCACAGATAGATTTCAATTTGGTATAGTCATGATCCTCTACAGCCTACTTGAAAGGGGGCAGGGAGAGTTTGGTGACCGGGGAAGCAACAAAACAGCTCTCTTCCTCAAGAAATTGCTCTCTCTGCCCAAGTGTCTCTTGCGCTTGAATACCCACCTGAACACTGTCACAGGGCAGCTCAGGGTATGTCTCTTGGGACCAAAATTGTCCTTTAGGGCTCACTCTTCTCCTGAGGTGGGGGCTGTGCTAAATTTTGTCTTCTACACTCCCCTCCAGGGAGTTTTCACATTTTTCCAATGAATAGGAACTTTAAATATTTGAGAAAAAAATCCAGGAAGCATCGACCTGGATGCTCACCATCCCAGCAAAGGGGAGGGTGAGTGATGAGCCAGAAGCCAGGAAGAAGAAACCAGAAAGGAGCATCCTTTGGCCTGCTTGGGGAGCTTCCCTGGGAGGTGGGGAGCCTGCGAGGGCTCCACGGGTATTGGAGCCTCGGTGGTGTGGCCTAAATGAAGGGGGACTGTTCCAACCCCACTGCTTCACCTGAGAAAGGGCTGGAGAGTAAATGAAAATAGCTATCCCCAGAGAGAAATATTTATTCATTTAATGGCTGAAACAAAACGCCATCTCTGCTGTGATAACAAAAGGTTTAAAGTGCATTACTGTCGTTTCTCAATACACTTGTGGTCTGGCTCCGGGGTCAGGGGGTGCAACAGTCCATGTAATCCCCTGAACGGAAAAAATTAGGCTCAAAGTGCCAAATGGACGCCCACAACATAGTATCAGGTAAAACAAGCATATGCCTTCATACCTGCCCCCCCATTCCAAAGCCTCCCCAAATGTTAGAGAAATAGAGAGAAATTCCAGTCATTTCTCATTACTGTGAAGGTCAGCCTGGCTGGGAAAATTGTTTCTGCTTTACAATTCCCCAAACTGTAGAAAGCAGTTAGACTTCTGGACAAAAACTAATGTTGCATTCAAAGGGAAAAGAGGCTGAGACGGCATTGCTGCAGTAATAAGAGAATTTTTTACTCTTTCCACTTCCCTGTGAACCTAATCAACTGTGACATGAGAAAATATACTGGGCTCACCCAGCCAGAATCTGACTGCCACCTGAAAATGTCCTCAATATTCCACTGTTTGGGACTTTACAATGATCCTTCCGACATCAATTTTGTGCATGTACATCAAAATGCTATTAGAAATGCCTCCCCACTCCCCCCGTTCATGGGCCTGCCCCGGGCCTCCCTCCAATCCCACACTGCTGGTGAAGACATCCCGTGGCTGACTGATGGCTTCTCTCTGTTACTCATTTGAAAGCATTTGCTTATATGGAAAGGTGTCCTTTTTAAAAATATAATTTTATTGGTGCATTGTATTTTATATCATAGTGAAGTTCAAAGTAATACAAAGATACATGCACACAGCTCTTCGTGTGTTCCCTCCAGACTCCTCCCTGCTCCCCCCGCCCGGTACACATTAATGAGGTTGGGTAGTGAGACCTTCACATATGGACATATCATTATTTGAACTGTTTCCTTCCTCAAGCCTCCTTTGTCCCCTCTCCCCTCCCTCAGTCCCCTTCCACTATTCTACTGGTCTCCCTCCTCATTTATCTGAAGCCTCTTTTGTTTCCTATTTTCTCTCTAGCTTCCGCATGAGAGAAAACATACGACCCTTGGCTTTCTGCAACTGGCTGATCTCATTTAGCATAATATTCTCTAGATCCATCCATTTTCCTGCAAATGACATAATTTTGTTCTTCTTTATGGCTGAGTAAAATTCCATGTGTGCATATACCACCTTTTCTTTATCCATTCATCTGTTAACGGACACCTAGGTTGGTTCCATAATTTTGCTGTTGTGAATTGTGCTGCTATAAACGTGGATATACATGCATCACTACGGAAGGGTGTCTTGGGGGAAAAAGAAAGTCTAAGGATCTCTCTGTGGACCCCTTCCCCAAGCACTCTTGAATATCTTTAGAGGGGGACGTGGAAAAGATGAAGGGCTTTAAGAACCTGCTTTCAACCCTTATTAGTTATTGCATTGTTGACTTGTTGAGTTCCCAGGCTTTCCTCCAGATCTGGACAATTGGCCAGCCTCTCATAGTAGGTCGGAGTTTAAGAAAAAGGAGACCTAAATGTGCTATGCAGGGGGCTGCCTGTATAACCTCACTGCTGTTAGTTGCTGAAGACACAGCGTAGGTGGACAAGGACACAGATTGCTTTTTACTCTTCCTCTCTCCACATGCACGTATGTTTTCTGGTCTCACACACAGACACATATGCATGTATAAATGATGCACAGCAGTTTTTGACAAGTGCTTGGGCATATATTATGAGCTTCTTGCTGACAGTTTTAGTATTTTTCAGTTAGGAAAAGTTGAACAAATCTATGTGACTCTTCACAGTGGCATTATCATCTTCTCCCTTTGCCCTAATATTTACGGAAATATTACAAGTGTTTGACATATAAATTCAGCATTTGACTGACTTTAATAACCAGGTGATCAATAAGATGTGATATTTTTATAGTCCAAGTTCAATATTTAAAGGGTCACGGGTGGCAAGTCTTCATCAAAGCAATAAGGCAAGATCTTTTTATTTTTCAGAATCCATCATTTCTCTTTTAAAAATATTCTCATTGGAATGACTACAATTAAGAGTTAAGACCCATGAAAAATTTTGCTGTATTTACAAAGTGTGTGAGCATTCCAGGGGGCACAGATATGGATACATTGCTTCTGAATGGCTTGAGTTTTGGGATACTAAGAAGAAATCCAACATGATGAGCATAGGTGGAGACTGGATAGAAAAATCAATGCATGTAAATCTAGGAGCTTATTCTTTATTCAATAATGATACCAATTCCCAACCTCTTTGTAAATTATTGCATCTCCAGTAAATGCACACAGTTAGCTAAGACTAGGTAGGCAGTTCTTCATTCCCTCTGTCTAAGTTTTGAATAATATCTGAAGGCAAGTATTAAATTCTTCTACCTCTCATTTTCCCCCAACCCATATTCCTTTTAGGCTGTAAGTTCTTCAGAATAAAATAAACATTAATGATCTTGATTGTTGGGCTACAGTATAAGACCATCATGCTTGGTTCTTGGAGTACAAGAGTGTGTCTCACATTTAGTTGCTAATAGGGTTGGTCAGCCTCAGAGGTCAATAAATAAATTTTCTAGCAGTGTTCACAACCTGTGGACACTACTCGGTGTCCTGGCCTCATAAGGACTCAGCTCCCATCTTCTCTGTGTTCTTTTTTTTGGTCAACATCTCCATGTGCCCCAAATCTCTAGTACTTCTATAGCCCACCAGACACCAGGCATTGTTCTAAGGACTCTGCAGATACTAACTAGTTTAGTCCTCATAGGAAACCTGAAAGGTTGATACTTTCATTTGCATCTTAAAAAGAAAAAAGCGGATGCACTGGAGGTCTAACAACTTGCCTAAGATCTTGCAGTTACTTTAGTGAGAATCAGAATTCAAACCCAAGCAGTCAGGCTTCAGTCTCCTTTTCTAACCATAACTGGACTGGTTCTCATTTTTATTTTTAGGAGTCATTACCATTATTATTACCATTAATATTATTCTACGGTAAAGGTAGAAAAAATACTGCTCATGGTTCAAATCTGGCTGACAGATTGTTTTTGTACAGCTCACCATGCTAAGAATAATTTTTATAGATGAACATTTGCCATCAATTTGATGATGATAGGCACTAAGTTTGAGCTCCAGTTAAGCAAAATGTTGCCCTCTGTGTTGGTTAATTTTATGTGTCAGTGTGACTGGGTCATGAAGTGCCCAGATATTTGGTCAAACATTAACTTGGGTGTTTCCATGAAGATACTTTCAGATGAAATTAACACGTTAATCAGTAGAACTGAGTAAAGCAAATTACCTTCCATTGTGTGGGCGGGCCTATCCAATCAGTAGACGGCCTGCAAAGAACTGAAGGCTGACCCTCCCCCTACTAAGAGAACCCTTCTACCTGCTAGCCTTGGAGCTTGAACCAGGACACAAGTCCTGCCGATTTTGGACTTGACAGTCTCCATAATTACATGAGCCAATCCCCCCCCCCCGTCTCTCTTGATAGACAGACATATGCTATTGGTTCTGTTTTTCTGGAAAACCCTAACTAATATACCCCCCCACCCAAAGGAATTCTATTCTTCTCATTAATAGACCTGTATTAAACAAATTTTCTTCAATTACTATTAATACATTTAAATTTAATCAACAAAAATTTGCAGAAATTTCTCTTTTTATATAAATACATGACCCATAGCTCTGATTTTGCTCCTTAACCTGCAAAGCCTAAACTATATACTATTTGGCCCTGTACATAAAATGTATGCTGACTCCTGCACTATAGCCACAAGCCGGTGGCTGCATCTAAACTAGCTAGTTAGTTTTATCAATGGTCTGCCTTGAGTGGGTGTTTGGCAGAATTATCCACAGAGTCAAATGACAGAGGTTAACCACAGAGTATTCGGCATGATTCTCCTCTTGGGTGTCATTGAGGAAAGCCACAGAGCTGGTTCAAGGGGAGATCCCGTGGAAGTAACATGATAACTGGGGAACTGGCTCTGAGCACAGTAGTCAGGGATGAAAGAGGAGAAAGGAAGGCGGGCCCAGTGTTCTAGGTCTGAGTTCCTCATGGACTCAAGTTTGAGAATCACTCCTGGGAGTCTGAATTCTTTTGCGCTGATAAACACAGGGACGGCCTGGATTCCATCAACTGTATGAACAAGCATTCTTCCTTCCACTCACTGCACAGATCTATACTCTAAAGGAGAATTGTACCCCTTTTATCTTTTGGAAGTTCATATTATCTATGAGAAAGGAACTGTATTAATCAGGATTCTCCAGAAAAACAGAACCAATAGGGTGTGTGTGTGTGTGTGTGTGTGTGTGTGTGTGTGTGTATTGCCAAATCTATCTAGAGAAAGAAAGATTTGTTTTAAGGAATTGGCTCCCATAACTATGGAGGCTGGCAAGTCTAAAATCTATAGGGTGAGCTGACAGGCTGGAGACCCAAGGAAGAGCCAGTGTTGAAGTTCAAGTTCAAAGGCTGTCTGTCTGCTGTGGAATTCCCTCTTGCTTGAGGGCGGTCAGTCTTTAGTTCTACTCAGGCCTCAGACTGATTGGATGAGGCCTGCGTACTTCATGGAAGGAAATCTGCTTTATTCATTGTCCACCAAATTAAGTGTTCATCTTACCCCAAAACATCCTCACAGAAACACCCAGAATTATGCTTGACCAAATATCTGGCACTGTGACCCGGTCATGTTGACATGTAAAAATCACCATCATAAAGACTAATTTAGGTGAGGGTGGAGGGGGCACAGGTGGCCAAGGCTGTGGTACCCATTTGCAGCAAAAGAGAGAGAGGAAGCTCTACTGATTCGAGCATCCAGGAACATATTTCACTTGCTGCAATTCTAACCCTGCTAGAACTACAGAGCCCTGTTCAAGTCCACCACCTCCCAGCACTGCTTAGACACTTGCAGTCCTCAGCTGGCTCCCCTTGGGGTCTGTGGGCACCTGCTGTCTGCCCATGCAGTTTAATCCTTCATTATGTTCTCTTATGTTGCATAATTATCTTGCCTGCCAGGAATGTCCATATAATTTATATCAATAATGATGATCCCATGTCATCAGGAAGTTGCAGTTTTGTCCCCTTTCATCCACATAGGGCCATTCACACCCCTGCAACTGTCCTTTTCACCAACCTCTCAAAGCTGTGGAGTGCCTCCTTTATCAGGATGTTGGATGATAATATGAAATTATGTTTGTGAAAGTACTTTGTAAACCACACGGCATGATACAAATTGAAGATTTTTATTACTATGATACTCTGCTTAAGAAGGCAGGGGATGGGAGCAAAATGCTTCTTAAAAGATTTACATTTTACAAGTTTTATAGTGCTAGCACTAAAAGGTTTAACTCTTAGCTCTTCTGGGAAAATTCAGCTATGAAGAGGAACTTATTTCTTTGAGGGTTATGGATAGCCGAGATTTTTCTTGGGATATTCTGATATTCTTCCATTCTGTTTTTTTTTAAAGTATGTCCATTCTCAGATTTTAAAATGACTTTTGTTCTCATGGCATGGGTGGTTATTAGACACATGTCTTCCCAGGTTCATTGTGTATCTGAATATATATATATATATATATATATATATATATATATATATTTTTTTTTTTTTTTTTTTTTTGCAGAACTGGGGATTGAACCCAGGGGCATTCTACCTCCGAGCTACACCACCAGCCCTATTTTTTATTCTTTATTTTTTTGAAACAGGGTCTCACTAATTTGCCGAGGGCCTCACTAAGTAGCTGAGACTGGTCGCAAACCTGTGATCCTCCTGTCTCAGCTTCCCAAGTACTGGGATTACAAGCGTGCGCCACCACGCCTGGCTTATATCTGAATATTTAAGGTTAAATGCATCTGAATTTTATGCCTGACAGGAGAAAAGTAAATAATTCCCAAACTATAATTATGGGTGATGATTAAATTAACTGAGATTAATTAATCAATATTGTTTGGTGAATGACTTAGAATAGTGTTTGCAGGAGTGAATAGTGCCCAAAGATCTTGTTATTATCATAATATTGTCTGTCTCCTAGTCTCCACCTGAATATTTGGGAGCGAAAACGAGCCCCCAAACTTTGTGTATTCCTGAAAATATCCCCATTTATCTCTTCTTTGGGTTCTTGAAGCTCCCACCATGGTCTGCATTGGAGGCCATTAGGAGAAGCCTTGATATGAATCCCAGGTCAACCCTCACATCTGGATGCGCTTCCCCATATAGCTTCTGCGTGCTCCATCTCCCTCACCTCTCCAGTCCCCGAGACTCCCACTGTGGTCTCTGGAACTCACAGTTCTTCATCAGCCAAATGACCTGTCTTCCTAACTTTTCTCAGGCTCGTCTCAGAATATTTTTGAATATTTTTGCCCTAGCAGAAGTTGCCTCTCCCCTGAGGCCACTGCTTCCCTGAAGCCCTGTTATGTGGCGGTTGCTCTCTACCACCCCTGTGTCTCTGGGCCTGGAGGTGGGCTGGGGTCCTGCTTGCTCATCACTGCTCTTCTCAGGCCTTTCTCCCTCCCACCTCCTGGAAATGCCAAGTGTTTCGCAGTTCATCCCCTCCACTTCACCATTTGCTATCCTTTGTTGCAATAATTTCTATAGGTCCTTATGTTACCCCCACCTCATTCCTTGAAGGTTTTCTCCTGTCACTCCTGTGAAATTAAGGCTGCTGTGGTATGTGTGTGCATGTGTGTGTGTGTGTGTGTGTGTGTGTGTGTGTGTGCATGCATCTTTTACATACTTCTGATGTCCTGGTCTCTTGTTGTTTGACCTTCTCTCCTGCATTGAACATGTCCTCCGCCCTGCCTCAGCCACCTGTCCTAAGGTCAGGCTCTGGTATTGCCCATAACCCCTTTCCTTCCATGGTCTCAGTTACAAGAATTCCCCTCTCTAGCCTTTCCCTCCTATGTTTCTAGTACATTCTCTCCCACTTCAAATTCCAATAATACTTTATCCCCACTGGAACATAAAACCCTTGAATCTTCTCACCTTTCTGCTGTCATGAGCCCTCACCCCCTTGAGTGAGACCTCCCTCCCTCCCTCCCTCCCTCCTTCCCTCCCTCCCTTTCTTCCCCAGCTGAGATTTCATGGCCCAGCTTCCCACCTACGCAGCTGACCTTGGCTGAAGAAAACCCACGACTATACCAATAAATTCACTTTAAGTACATAACCAGTAACCTCAAGGAGACAGACCCTTGGAATCACCCACGACCCTGTGGCATTTCCCCACACCACCAGAAGGATTATTTTACATCTTCTCATTTCTCTTGAGACCTTCAGCACCTCCTTTCCCATTCTCACTTTCAGCCATCGACTTGCTCCTTGTTTCACTGGGAAAATAGAGTCAAACAGATGACAACTTCTGCACCCTTCTATTGCTGCAAATACCCACCCATGACATGCATATCTGTGTTCTCTTCCCATGGATGAGCGCGCTGGGCTCCTCTCTAGAGAAAACTCTCCACTAGTTCAGTGGCCCCAATGCCTCCTGCCTAGTCAAGAGCATCCCTAGCCAGGTGTGGTGGTGCACATCTCTAATCCCAGTCCTTGGGAGGCTGAGACAGGAAGATCGCAGGTTTGAGGCCAGTGTGCGTTAACTTAGAGAGACCCTGTTTCAAGATAACAAATAAAAAGGACTGAGGGATGTAGCTCAGTGGTAGAAAGTACTTGGTTCGATTCCATATAACACACATACACACATACACGCACGCTCGCGCGCTCGCGCTAATATCCCTAATTTGTTTCATCAAGTCTCCCACCGCTATAAGACCACTACCATAAGCATATAATTATGAAGCTTCAGTTTTCATCCTCAAAACAAACCTCTATTGACTCCACATCCCCTCTGGCTACTGTACCATTTGTTTGCTTCCTTTTAGAGGAGAATGCCTGAAAAGAGTAGAGTAGCCTGCCCCTTCCTTTCCTTCCCTCCCTCCCTCCCTCCCTCCCTCCCTCCCTTCCTTCCTTCCTTCCTTCCTTCCTTCCTTCCTTCCTTCCTTCCTTCATCAAACCTCAGTCAAGAGTTCTACCACTGAGCTACACCCTTGGCCCAAAATTTGTTTATTCCCTTTTTTTGGTACTAGGGATTGAACCCAGGGACATTCTACCTCCAAGCTACACTTGCAGACCTTTTTAATTTTAATTTTTATTATTTTTAAATACTTTTATTGGTGCATTATAACTATACATCACATTGCGGTTTAGTGTGATAGAAACATGCATGCACCTAGCACCCAGGGTGTTTCCCTCTGGAACAGGAAAGTCCCACTCCTTTTCACTAAGTCCTTAGTCTCACTAAGTTGCTGAGGGCCTCACTAAGTAGCTGAGGCTGTCCTCGAACTTATGATCCTCCTGTCTCAGCCTCCGAGTACTGGAAATTTGTCTGTTCTTTATATCTCCAATTATTTCATTTCTCTCTGAGTTCACTGGAATTACTCTAACCACTGAAGCTCTGGTCTGGTCATTACCTCCTCAGGAGTCCTTCACAATGGGAACTCCAGGGCCAGTGCCTGACCTCTTTCCTGTCTGTGCTGTTGCTCTAGGTGGCATGTCTGGATACCAGCAGTACCCTGATGAACCTTCAAGTTTGTTTCTCCAGCATGGGCCTTCTCCAGAACTTGGTTGCCCAACTAGTCCTTCATCATTTCCTCTCAAAGTGCTTTTTCAAGCATGACTTGTCTAAAATGACATGCCCAAAACAAAACACATCTGCAGATCTGCTCTTCCCAGTGTTTCCCAGTTTCATAAGTGGAGATCTTCACACCAAAGTCAACCCATCAACAAATCCTGCTGGCTCTTCCTTCAATATACATGTGGAGTCAGATACTAGCCACTGTTTCTGCCATACCTGGCCTGGTACAAATCATCCCCGCCCCATACTGGGGCTTCAGTATCATCCTAACTGGACTGCTGCTTCTTCATACCACCTGTGGGCTTCCACTTCCTCTTGAGTACTAGCTAAAGTCCTCACAGAAGCCTAGGAGATCAAAGGAGATCTGGTGATCTGGCTTCTGCTTCTTCCCTGATCCTGTCTCCTGCCACCATGTCCCTTGCTGGCTCCATTTCAGTCGTGCTGACTTTTCTGCTCATCTTGGAACCTGCAGAGCATCCTCCTGCCTCAGGGCTTGGCACTCATTCCCTCCCAGTCCTTAGCAGGTATCTGTTCCAAGAGAGATGCCTTCACTGATTAACCTACTCCAAATAGTAACCCCCTACCTAGCACTTTCTTTTGCTATGACCCCATTTAGTATTCCCCAGAAAGAAATGATCAATGTTGGATATAATGTGTATTTGTTTATTTGCTTTTTAAATTTGTATGCACCCCTAATTCCTGCCCTAGCTTCTAGACTAGTACTTGGTAGATGCTGAATGCACAGGTGATGAATTGATGCTTAATGCACAGGTGAACTCAAAGGATTAAAATGATGTCAGAAATTTAATCAGAAATCTAATCTGCAGTGCTACCAGGAACCTGAAAAAGAAAATTTCCCCAGATGATGAGGCCTGAGTCATTCTGCGATAGACCTCTCTATGAATCCAAGTGTCCCATGAATCCTCCTGGCCTTGCTGTTCTTCTAAGGAAACAATTCCCAGAAAGGAGGGGCCTGGAAGCTTCTCTCATAGGTTAGTCAACCCTTACAAGGGTTGGAAAAATGGTTGCATTCCCCCCTCCCCCTTTTCTCCTGGCTATTGATAACTTTCAATAGGAAGTCAAAGGTGTTACCCACATACACACTACCTGAGTTTCCATCAGAAACTAGAAACTTCGAGATGTATTTTAGTGGAAGGTGTTTTTCTGAGCAATTTAAAACTGGATTATAATTTTGTTCAGATTCCCTGAAACTGCAGCTCCATATTCACATTTTCTCCACATTCCCACAGCAAGGACTACTGTGGCCACCAGGGGAGGGCCCCTGAAGGAGCCCCGAGGCTGCCCTGTGTGGCTCGCACTTTCCTGGCAGCTGAGGAAGGAGACTCTGCCTCTGTCTCCTGCAAATAACCTCAGATTTCCTCTAGAATCAGAGCTCAAACACTTGTGGGTGTTCCTTATTCAGACTAAAGAACTTGCAATTTCACGTGACCCCTTCACAAGGCAAGAATGGGGAGAAGCAGTGAGACCCCTGGCTTTTAGTGCTGTTTCCTGGGGCTTTCAGAGTAAGTTACATAAAAAGGAAGAGAAGAAACTTTAAAATGTTTTTGAACTGTCATTTGATGATGTGTTCGGCAATCTTTAGAAAATAGGTACATGTTACCACCACATTAGGGAGAAAATAAGTTAAATAAAAATTTCCCGCAGCAAGCCTGAAGGCTATCATATTGTCACTCAATAATCGCTTTCTGAAAATCCCCAAATGCACTTTAGTAGGTCTGCAAAGCTTTCAGCCTCTGGATCACACATCGTACGCATCACACCCCAAAGAAACAGAGGCAGTCAAACTGATGGATTCTAATTTGGAAACTGAAAAGTGAATCTTCTATTGTTTTTCAAGGTAAAAAATGACAGTCTTGCCTCTTCTACTGAAAACTTATCTATAATTATGCTCCGCGGTGGGAGGAAAACAGCATACTTGCCAACACTTGAGTTTTAAAAGTGACTTTTGATTAATTCATTCGTAGTTTCACCAGTGGGTCAAAAAGTCTGCCTTTCAGAGATCAGGCTCACACTTATGCAGCAAATCTTGACTTACAGCTGAGCACAACTGAACTCAGGGACATCACCACTCAAGAGTTAGAAAGTAAACTTCGCAGTGAGGGCTTCATGGTGTTAAAATGGTTTGCCTCTTTGAGGTGCACTCTGTCTTTCCTGTTGAATTTCCAAGTCTTCCAGGACAAATGGGAACCACAGATTACCCACTAGTTCAGACCACTCTCACCCATCTCATGGGGTGTTGGGGTCTGACCTGGCCAGGATCCCTGTGTGTATCTGCCATGCAGAATCAGGGTCCCCAGAGGCAACACTGTCTCCACAAGGGAAGGCCTGTGAGTGGTCAGACTGAATCCAGGCAGCAGAGAAGGGCAAGAGAGTGGAGCAAAACTGAGACTTGATGAGCAACTATTACATTCTAGGTACTGAAAGGTGATTTATATAGGATTGAATCTTCATGACAAATGAGTGTACCATGAAATATTTGACAGTTGTAGAAAATCTCAGTATGTTTATATATGACTTCATTTTTCTACCTTGTTTTTACTTTAAACCATGTGATTGAGTTTACAGAGATCATTTATTTTATGTTTATTTATTGAATTAATTTTTTGAATTTCAGATAAACAGTAAATAGTGTTCTAATGTTAATGTGTCACAAATGTTGCAATTATAACTGGATGTCCTCCATTTTATCTAGCAATTCTTTTCTTTATGCTCACATTCTAGTCTTTATTCTCATATAACTAAGTTTACATATAGGACATATATTAAAAAACTGTCATATTTTTGTATGTATTCTTTCTTCCTATGAGATATGGTGATATTATTACATTCATTATTTTGCCTTTCATTCTCCAACTTAACTTTTTATGACTTAATGTAGGTAAATATTCTTTAATAAAATCATTGTAATTATGTAGTATATACATATTATAAATTTTTCTCAGTCATAAGGAAGAACAAAATTATGTCATTTGCAGGAAAATGGATGGAACTAGAGAATGTTATGCTAAGTGAGATCAGCCCATCTCAGAAAGTCAAGGGTTGTATGTTTTCTCTCATATGTGAAAGCTAGAGAGAAAATAGGAAAGAAAAAGGACTTTAGATAAATGAGGAGAGAGACCAGTAGAATAGTGGAAGGGGATTGGGAGAGGGAGGGAAGGGACAAAAGGAAGCTTGAAGAAGGAAATGGACCAAATAATATTATGTCCATATATGAAGGTATCACTGACACCCTTACTGGCATGTATGGGAGGGAAGAGGGAGCTAGTGGGATGGGGTTAGGAGGAAACCACACCAAGTCATGCTGTGTGCACATATGAATGTATCACATTGAATTTCACTATGACGTATAATTATATTGCACCAATAAAATTCTTAAGAAAGAAGAAATGATGGAAAATTTTATTTTATATTTAATGTTTCTATTTTCTTTATAGTTTAAATTTTATCTTTTAATATAAGTTGACAGGATATATTTATGGGATAAAAGTGTTATGATTTAGAAATACAATGTGGAATAGTTAACATACTATCACATCAAATAATAAATTTTTTATGTTGAACACTACTCTCTTAGCAATTTAAAAATATAAAACACACTATTATTAATTACATTTGCCAATATGTGCAATAGAGCTAAAAAAAATCCTCCTGACATTTTATACTCTTTGACCATCATCTTCCCATGCGCCTCACCCACCCCTAGACTCTGTAACCACCCTCCTATTCTCCATTTTTATTGTTCAATTGTTTTAGACTCCATATATAAGTGAGAATTTGAAGTATTTGTTGTTCTGTGCCTGATTTACTTTATTTAGCATACTATACTCCAATTCCATCATGGTGTATCAAATGAAAGGATTTTCTTCTTTACTAAAGATTAAATAATATTTTATTGTGTCTATGCAGCATGTTTTCTTCATCCATTTACCTGCTGATGGACCCTGACATTGATTACTTAATTTGGTCATTATGACTATGAATAGTGCTGCAGTGAACATGGGAATACACTGTAGTGTATTTGACAAACTGATGTGAAAATTTGGGGTAGGTACCCACAAGCAGGACTGCTGGATAATATGGTAATTCTATTTTTTTTGAGGAATCTCCATATAGTGTTCCATAAATGGCCATACTAATTTACATCCCCACCAGCAGTGCACAAAGATTCCCTTTTCTCTATATCTTCACCAACACCTGTTATCCTTGGTCTTTTTTTTTTTTTTTGCTAATAATAGCCATTCTGAGGTGTAAGACATCTCGTTGCAGTTTTAATTTGCATTTCTCTAATAATTAGTGATGTTGAACATTTTTTCCTATATATATTGGTCATGTATATGCCTTCATTTGAGAAATGTCTATTTAGATCCCTTCCCATTTTTTAATTGGGTATTTTGTTTTCTTGCTTTTTTGAGCTTCTTATATTTTGGATACTAATCTCTTATTTGACGTATGGCATGCAGATATTTTCTTCGAATCTGTAGGTTGTCCCTATACACGCTTGTTTCCTTTGCTGCTCAGGAGCTTTTTAGTTTGATGTAAACCCATTTGTCTAGTTTCACTTTTGTTGCTTGTTATTTTTTTTTTTTTTTGTGGTACCGGGGATTGAACCCAGGGGAGTTCTACCTCCGTGCTACACCCCCGGCCCTATTTTTTTATACTTTATTTTGAAACTGGGTTACACGAAGTTGCGGAGGGCCTCACTAAGAGAGAGAGAAACAGGGAGAGAGAGAGAGAGAGAGCGAGCTGAGGCTGGCCGCGAACCCGGATCCTCCGGTCTCCGCCTCCCAAAGTACTGGGATTACAAGCATGCACCACCACGCCTGGCCCTATTTTCTTTGTTTTAACAAAGAGACTTGTATCTCATCTTTTTCTAAAAATACATTCAGTATATGTATTGGAAAGTCTTTGCCTAAAACTAAGTAATATTAATTAACAAAATCCGAAATTAATAGATAACTGCATTGTGAGCAGTGTATCTCAAAAGGGACACTTTCCTTTGGTTAATATTTCACAAGTACTTTAACAGTAGGAAGATACTATCTGAAAACACAATTCTAAATAAGGATGTTAACTATCATCTTGAAAAGTGCCTGAACACTTCACTGCAAACAAATCTTGCACACAAAATATAAAAATTCTTTGTGTTGCATTTGAAATCTGATAAATATTTATTATCAGTGCTGTTTGCTTTTAATCTGTTCAGGATATCATTTCTCCAGCTTCTTAGTAGTTAAACAAAAATGGCATTTACATTACTATATTGCTTGCCAACAATCTCATTTTCTGGTTTAGTCAGCAGCCCTTCATGCTTGATTAGTCTTTAATTATACAAATACCTACATATTAAAAAAAGTTTTCTTTTTTCCATACTTTGAGCATGTAATTATTTTCTCTTGCATGCAATAACCTTTAATTTTAGGATTAAGCAACTGACTCTTTTTAGTATGGATGGGCCTTTTCAAGTGTTAAAGCAAATTTGGTTATTGTATTATGAGAAAAATTAACTTTGGGGAACCTCTCATCAGGGCATGTGACAGCTCCCTGATCAACGGTTACAGAAGGCACTGGGTATCTAAAAGATAAAACAAGACTTCATTTCTGTAGCTTTTTCCTACTTCTGTCCATGTCTTTGGTCTAGGAATGTGATAATTTAATCAGTAAAGCCTACGATGTAGCTATTTCCCTATTTCCATAAGAGCATACATTCTACACAAGAATATTTTAACACAAAGGCTGTTTATAGTTGTAGTAGAGAAGTCCACAAACTGGAAACTTTCAAAAGACAAAAATAAATGATCAGATAATCAAATAAATATATGATGTGTCAGGTAGTATGAGTAGAAAGTAAAAGAGGTGCTAGATGTGCATTTTAAATATACGATGGTGAGGGAATTTTTGCCTCTCTGATGAGACAAAAATCTAAGCCAAAGACCTGAGTAAAGCAATGGAGCAAGCTAGATATGGAAGGAAAAACTATCCATGCAGAAAACACTAAGAGCTAAGGCCCTGGCCACAGAAAGTCAGACATTAAATAGCATAATTGCATATGCATATATATGATGTATATCATCCTCTGCCTCACACCTATTTACTGTTGAAATCCATCTCCAAATTCTTTTAGATGTTTCTTTTAGTATTTGCCTCCACAGTTTCAAGTACTATGCTTAAATCACTCTTCTCAATATGCTAATTTGGGGCCTTATGTATTGACATCCCATTCAAAAGATATTGAACACTCCTGTTGCCTCCCCCAATTTACCTTCATCCTCCCAACAATTTCTGATTTGATCAGCATTTTCTTCTGTGACTATGAGAGATCTGTTCACTGCTGATCCTTCTAGTATACCAGAACTACAATCCCATTCTTATAAGTTTTTGCTTACATTGATATTTGCGTTTTTTGTTATTGAATTGCTTGCTTAGTTTTCTTTGTTTCTATCCATAGTCTCTCCAAACTCATCACTGCAACAGTAAAACCTCTTTGATTACTATTTTCTATAAGATCAAACACACCAAATTTCTCTTCAGCTGCCTTCTATTTCCCTCCCCACACCTTTTCTCCAGTGATACCCCTCTTGGAATCCTCCATATTCCTACCCCAAGATGGACTGGTTGCTTTCTAAGTCTGCTATGTAACTATCATTCTGGGATTCCTTTTGGCCTCTTTCTATGGTAAATCTCAGTCTTCCTCTTTTTTGGGAGGGTTTACTCTCTGTTTTGGTGGACTACTTCCTCTAGTAGATTTGATGAAGGATGCATGACAGATATATCTGAGATAAATTTTCCAGAGATTCAGCATTTGAGTTTTTAGAATAGTGTCACACTTGAAAGATAGCATGGCAGTATAGAAACGCAGTTGAAAATCATTTCCCTTTAGAATTCTGAAGGCACTACTCCATTGCCTTTTAGCTTCAAGTTTTGCTATTGAAGTCCAGTGCTATTCTGATTCCTGATTCTTTGCATCTCACCTAATTTGTTTTTTGTCTCCTGAAAATGTTCTTCACAATTATGTGTCTGAGATGTGTGTTTTTAAAACTAATTAGGTCTTACATTCATGGAGCTTTCAACGAGGCTCCAGATTTCCAGATTTCACCAAATCTGGAAAGTTTTTTTGAATTATTTCTTTGATAAATTCATCTCCATTTTTTCTTTTCTATTAGTTACAAGTTGGACTTTCTGGCTTAATCTGCTATTGTCTCCCATTTTACTTACTTGTTTTTCTTTTCCCCCTTCTCTCTCCTTTTGTTTTACTTTCTGAGAGTCTTTTTGAATCTTCTAAATATTCTGTTGAATTTTTCATTCCTGCTATAATTATTTTTAATGGTTATCCAAATGTCTTCTGAATTGGTCCTAATGTTTCTTGTGTATAGCACCTGCTACATGTTTTCTGAGTGCATGGCTTTCTCTCAATCTCTAAGATATTAATTTTAAGCTTTTATAAAGTTTTTCTCCTTCCTGTATTGTCTCTTTTTCCTATAAATTCTTTCCCCCTGCCATTTGTTGTAGTTCCTGAATTCAGACATAGGCATTTATCAAATATCTAGTCATTCTTTGTTGTCTTTTCTTATATGAGAATGAGGCAGGGATCTGGCTGTATTGCTGGAGATCCCATATATCAATAACCGGACCTTTTCTCTCTGATCAGCTTTGGGGGGGTGTCTCTCCAGAAAAGAATCTGACAATTGACAGGAAGTAGGGTGGTGGAAAGATAGGGAGGTGGCGGGACACCTGCACACTTGAACACCACACATAGATCTGAGTGGTCCAATGAGGCCAGTCTCCTTCAATATGTAGACTTCCCCTAGATCTTCCAAGAGTAAAGCGCTCTCCCACACCTTATGTCTCCGGGTCTAGAGTATTGCTCATTCAATTTCTAAGGAATGAAGCTGCTGGAGAGATTGTTGCCTATCTGCTTGGGTTGGGGAGGGAGCTAAATCTCTAACTGTTCATTAGCAGTCATTTTAAACCATCCTCCTATTTTCAGCAACTTGACAACCTGTCTTCCCAGCAGCTGGTGTCTGGAACCCCAAGGCTTTAGATTTCCAGAGTTTCCTTGCTTCTTGTGTTCTTCTTGGGATTTACCTTTCTAAGCTCAGTTAGTTTTTTCACTTGCTTTTCCAAAATTTGTTGACGTTGCTTGTTCACTATTGTTAGTATTTTTTTCTCCTCTTCTCTTTGCCCTTTTGGATTGAAACCACTTAAAATTTTTCTTTAGTATCATTTTAGTGGGGTTCAGGAAGGGGTAGAGATAATATATCCCATTAAATGGAAAGTCCTCCCACTTTTTCCCAAGAATTGGATCTTTATTATAGTGTCCTAAAATAATAACTTTTCCGTTCTTTACAGTTCCTCAGATATTAACAAGCATCTTCAGTCATTTAATCTTTCAGTTTAGAACCTCAGTTTCTTAAGATACTATTTCTCAACCCATTAACCATTTTTGTGTTTTGTCCCCAAACCTTAGCTAACCTGTCTTGATCTAATACATTATTTAGAATTCTATAGAGCAGTAGTTCCTCCCTCCCTTCCTTCTTTTACTTTCTCTTTTTCTTTCTTTACTTTCTATGTTTCTATCTTTCATACTGGGGTTGAACCTAGAGACATTCTACCTCTAAGCTACACCTCAACCCTTTTTATTTTTTTATTTGAAACAGGGTCTCACTAGGTGGCTGAGAGTCTGAATAAATTACTGAGGCTGGTCTCAAACCTGCAATCCTCCTCTCTCAGCCTCCCAAGTACTAGAATTACAGGTGCGCACTACCATGAGGGACCAAGCAGTAGTTCTTAAATCTTGTTGATCATTAGGATTACTGGATCCACCCCAGAGATTCTGATTTTGTAGTTTTAGAGATGGAGGAGGGGAGTTTGTATTATTAAATATTGTTATTTAACTTTATCCTTAAGGAAAACTTTAAACACATCAAAGACACAATGGTATAACTAACTCCCATGGATCCATCACCCTGCTTCAATAATTACCAATTCACGGTTGATACTCCTTCATCTACATCCTGCCCACCACTGTCATCCATAATGTTCACTTTTCTTCCATATCATTTTAGAAAAACTGCAGTCATACTACCGTTTCATTTTCAAGTATTTCAGTATCTTCCAAAGCTGCTCAAAATAAAACAAAATGCCCTTCATACCGCTATCACATGAAAATATTAAAAATAATTCCCTAATACCATCAGATACCTAGTTAGTGGTCATATTTCCAAGTGTCTTGTGAGTGTTGTCCTCTTTCCTATTTGCAATCTACTTGAATCTAAATAAAGCCCAACCATGAATCAGTTGTGTCTTTTCATCTACAGATTCAATTTCCCTAGCTTTCCTCTCCATCTCTCTCTTTTTCAAGTTGTACTGTTGAGGAAATGTCACTGTGTGGTTTGGTGTGACTGATCCCCTGAAGCCCTCTGGGGCCACCTCGCCGGGGGAGGGGGGAGCTGGAGCTCAGTACTATGACCATTGTTTAGGAAACCTTTTGCCCTTCCCCTCCAAGTCACCAGGAAACCTCTCAATACACTGCATTTTTAGCTCTAGACAGAACACACAATATCTACAAGAATTACTATTTCTATCTTCTCACTAAATTAAGAAGTAATCCACACTTAGAATTGGGGTGTTGGGTAGAGTGAAATCATCGGGTGGCAGTTGGGATAAATGTTGGAGGGGACATGGTGAGCATGGGTTTGGAATAAGGTGTCCCAAATAGCGTGTTCTCCCTGCCTGAAGATGGTTCTGAGGGTGAAGTGGGTGTTGTTAGTGATGACACTGGATGATAGACATGAACAGAGACTGGTCCTGGTTAGAAGGAAGTGTGGGTTCCCCCGGGTTGGAGACAGAGGGGCTCAACTCCCAGCTCCACCTCTCACAAATGTGGAGGCTTGTGACGAGTTACCAGCTTCTCTGGGCCTTGGTTTCCTCACTCCCCTGGTGGTTCCAAGAGAGAAGCAGGAACACACATAAAACGCCTCGTACGGCCCTGGCACGAGGTAAGTGCTCTGCAGGATCTTTGTTTTTTAACTGGATCATAATTTTTGTCCTGGGGGATTCTGCGTGTTTGTTGACTAACAGTGGTATTTGGGGAAGTCAGAGGCTGTCATGTGAGGGCCCCAGGCATACAACGGTGGAGTAGGTAGGGTCCGAGGGGCTCCAATGTGGGAGAGCCACTTTCCTTTCCTGGGGTCTCCCTGCCTGCTTTATAATACATTTAGATTTTGGAATACAAGATTTAATGCACAGATCAATCAGATCTATGAAATATTAAGAAGGCCCACTCCTCTGTCTATTATATTCTGAATATCAAGAACCATCATGTATTGGTGAAATGGTGGGGAAAATGAAACAGATAAATTAGAAGATGATGGTCCTTATTTTGATGTACATTTTCTTTCAAATGAAAGATTTAAAATAGTCTAAATGAGACCCACACTTCTCTAAGCCCACTGAGAAGACAGTGCAGGGAAGGATGGGGTGAAACAATTTCAGAGGAAGCATAATCCTGATAAGATCTAAGTCCTTTCTAGTGCTGACCCTGTGCCAGGCATTGCTCGAGATATGAAAATAAACAGGTAATGTTTCTTCCATTCCTAATTGTTCTTTTCATCAAGTAATTTTGTAAATAAATTTAAGAGTCTGACAACAAGCACGTGCATACTTATCAAACGAATAGCTGTTAAATGAGAAATCACCACTTAACAATAATTATTGACAGCCCTGGGATATACACAGGTGGGAGACACAGTGGCGGTTTTCAAGGAGTTTATAATTCATGTAAGAAAACAAGTGTGTGTGTGTGTGTGTGTGTGTGTGTGTGTGTGTAAAACACATTGAACCTCATTATGATAACTGCAATGCACCAATAAAATAAAAATAAAAAATAAAAAGTAAAAATAAAAGTAAAAAGTAAAAAAAAGAAAATGATTCAAAGAGCACATGCTAAGTCCCAGTGTATGAGCTCAGAGAACAGCGCAATTACTGAGCTGGACCATTGGGCACTTTGTGGAAGGAGCAGGAAGGGGAGTGAGTCAGGAGGAAACAGTGACCAGGAGAAGAGTGGCCACCCAGGAGATGGGCAAGGCATGAGTAAAACCACTGGGGTGTGCTGGATGGTACACAGGAGGGGGCAGGGAGAGGCCAGTCTGAATGAAGCAGGGGAGGTATAAGACACTGCAGGAGAGGGCCAAAGGGTCCTTGTAAGAAGGCCAAAGGAAGAATTTCAATCATGTGTCCCCAAAGTTCATGTGTTGCAAACTTAATCCCCAATGCAACAGTGTCGAGAGATGGGACCTTTAAGAGGTGATTAGGATATGAATTAAGGAGATGGATTAAGGAGGGTGTCACAAGAGTAGGGTTTTTATAAAAGTGAGTTCGACCCCCTCTTGCTCTCACACTTCTCTCTTGCTCATATGATACTTTCCACTATGTTATGATGCAGCAAGAAGACCCTCACCAGATACGGCCCCTTGATCTTGGCTTTTCAGCCTGCAGAACTGTGAGACAAAGAAATTCCCGCTCATTACAAGTTACTTAGCCTCAGGTACTCTGTTATAGCATCACAAAATGGACTAAGACAGAGCTGATATGAACAAAATGGTTTTCTTAGGAAGGTTAACGTGGCCATGGTGTGCAAAATGGATTGGATCAAGGAGAAGCAGAAGCAGAAGCAGGAAGACCAAGTCATGGAGGATAGTGGCGGCTCTGCTCCAGGGCCAGACCAGGTAGGACTGAGTTTCAGGAACCTTGGTTATAGAGCTCGACAACCCCCTGTTTCTCTGATCAGGGCCTGTGGACCTACCTCTGATTTGCACCTTCCTGAGGGACATGGCTCTTTCCAGGAACCTAAATGAGTCTGTGGGGTTTTGTGCTTCCTTCCTGTCATTTTCTCTCATTCGTTCACTTTCTCTTTAAAATTATCTATTCATTTTTGGCAAGACTACATTATTAGCTTTAATATTATCACTTAGTCTCTCAATTTAATAGGTTTGTGAAACTTAATTTGATGTGAGTTTTCAACAACATAGGTAGTGGCGTACTGTTGAATCTATAAGTAGTCTGCAAGTTGTGTGTGTGTGTGTGTGTGTGTGTGTGTGTGTGTGTTTGTGTGTGTGTGTGTGTGTGTGTGTAGGAGAGAGGTGGATACTTCTTTTCTGGTTGTGTTTGACTGTTGGATAGTGTTTAGTGTCTAGGCATTCACCATCACCTGCAGTATGTTTGTGATACACTGTGGAGCCTGTTTTCTGACCCAATAAATACTTAAGAGATTCCGCTTCTGCCACCTGAAAAGCTGATTCTTCTGGGACAGGGTTTTCAGAATTCTTCTGAACTTGCTGCATAGAAAGAAATACATTTCCTAGCTGGGCATGGTGACACACTTCTGTAATTCCAGCTGCTGGGGAGGCTGAGGCAGGAGGATCAAAATTTCGAGGCCAGCCTGGGCAACTTAGTGAAACCCTATCTCAAAATAAAATAGAAAGGGCTGGGGGTGTAGCTCTGTGGTGGTTTGCCTAGCATGTGTGAAGCTTTGGGTTCAATTCCCAGTGCCATAAAAAAGAAAAAAAATACATTTTACCCTTCAAGCCAATATAATATATACACATAAGAATATATATACAATTACATCAGTCTTTCAATATGTATATATGTCTTTCTATATGTAACTACATCGTGTGTGTGTGTGTGTGTGTGTGTGTGTGTGTGTGTGTATCACTTACACAAAAGTTTTAAGAGAAAAACAACAACAACACATAGCCTTAATATGGTATATGCCCTGGCATTTTCTATTCTCTTTTATTATTTTCTTTAAAAATGATGGTTACAAACCACTAAACTGTTTAATAGCCACTCACAATGTCATGATAGAAGACCATATCTTTCCCCAATCTGGGCATGTAGTCCTACCTAATTCAACCTAAGCCTCCAGAGAAAGGTACGGAAGAAACAAGACTGCCTTGTCCTGTGATTCCTGTGATGGCCTATTTTCCTATTCCTGGTTACAAAATGGACCAGATTCATTATGGGTAGGAAGAAAGGAGGATGTGAACCTTTGCAGACTGGGGGCAGAGGGTATAAACATCTGGCCCAGTGATGAATATATGGGGTCAGATAAACCCATCATGGGGTTAGAAAGAACCACCTTACTACTCTGGAGGCATCTGAGCCCTCCTGGGAAGGGCAGGAGACCCCCATTCCTCTTCCTTTTCCTAACCTCTGTCTTAAGATGGCTCCATCCAGGAAAGCTCAGTTTCCTTTATCTAGTCCCCGATAAAGCAGAAGTGGTAGAGAGAAGTCTTACATTGCTTCTAAATTCTAACTTCTGAGAGTTCCCAATTGAATGTCTAGATGGGGTGTGCTTTAGGGTCCCTTCTTTCTTTTTTTTTTTTGTGTGGTACTGGGGATTGAACCCAGGGGCGTTCTACATCTGCGCTATACCCCCGGCCCTATTTTTTTTTTTATACTTTATTTTGAAGCCGGGTCTCATGAAGTTGTGGAGGGCCTCACTAAGGAGAGAGAGAGAGAGAGAGAGAGAGAGAGCGCTGAGGCTGCCCGCGAACCCGGATCCTCCGGTCTCCGCCTCTCAAAGTACTGGGATTACAAGCGTGCGCCAGCATGCCCGGCCTAGGGTCCCTTCTTTCTCTTCTCCTCTTTGGCATTGGGGATTGAACCCAGGAGCATTCTACCTCTGAGCTACAACCCCAGATCCTTTTTAATTTTTTATTTTGAAACAGGGTTTCACTAAGTAGCTGAGGTTGGCCTCAAACCTGCGATCCTCTCGTCTTAGCCTCCCAAGTACCAGGATTACAGGCGTGCTCCCATGCCTGGTCCCCTTCTCTTTATCTCTTTAACTTTTGTAAATACTGGATGAACCACAGCCAGATTCAGGGCTATACAATGAAAAGGATCTAAACTCTGATTTGTTTTCCTAAAATATAGCATACTCCATCTACCTCACCTCCTTACATATGGTATGGTATCAAGGGGTGTTTATTTAAAAATTAGAATGCCAGGACTATATGCATGTTGGAACATCAGATCTTGCTGCTGGGGAGCTTTCCTCTGCCCTGACACTTTAGATTATTTCAATCTATGCCCTAGTTGCACAGCCATGTTGGCAAGGAGATTTTTCTAAAGGTTTTCTCCCATTGCTGGGAGCCAAAGGTTTTGTCCTCTGACCTTTTGATTCCCATTCTGCATCTAATCAATGTCAGGTCACCCAGAGTAAAACTAAAAGGAGGTTAAGTGGGAAAACGGAAGGCACAGTGCCAACTAAGCACAAGACCCAAGCCCACCCGCCCGTTTTAAAAGCTCACCATTTTGAAACAGCACATCGGTATACTCGCTGGGGTAAGAGAATATTTCTTGTTTACCCTCCCCGCATTTGTTTGGTGCCTGATTTGTTTCTAGTTGCAGCTGGGAGGTCAGAGCAAGCCAGGAAAATGAATGGAATCAGCTTCCTGCCGGGCTGCCTGGAGCGGGCGGGTGTTACGGATCAGCGTCAAGCCAGCCTCCTTCCCCGGCCGGCCGATGTAACTCACTGGAGTGGCAAATTACATCAGACCTACAGCTGTAACCCGACATTATGATTAATTTGATCAGTAATTTCTCCTGTTTTTCATTTTAATCGGTGTGACTATTCTGCTGTGGCAGGTCTTTCAGATCTAATTAAGATAAATTTCCCAGTAAAAGACTTGGCAGACTTTCCGAGTCAAATCCAAGCATCAAGTGTGAAGACCTGCAGCCCCAGTCAATCACCTCCGGGGAGGGCCGGCCTCACGGGCCAATCAACCATTCACACTTAAGCAAATTCGCACTCTCCAGCACTGCTTCGTCATTCTCTCAAAACGTCCTGGGCAGAGAAGGAAAGAAAGAAAAGCCCCAGACAATGTCATTCTTGCTCCCTTGTGCTTACCCTCCATTAACTTGCCCAAACTACATGGATAAACTCACTAGTGGACACTGCAGAATCCCTGAGTTGATGTTTCTAAGAAAGATCTTAAATACATATACACACATATCAAACATAGACACACACACACAAATATTTGAATAGACATGCATGTAGCTATGAAGATTGACAGTCTATACATATACAGATAGTCTCACCCTTGAACACGAGAACACAGCCATATACATAGTAGATTTGGGTTGGCAGGGTTTAAGAGCTTATTTTGCCAATTTGTTTTCTTTTAGATCACCCTGGGCATTCACTTATGCATCATAAGGCTGATATTTGTACAAGTTCTGTTAGGTTTCTGTTCCTTGACGATGCAGGTGTTAATGAGATTTCTTCCCAAAGCCCTTTAATACTACAGCAGGACCTGCCTGTCCAATCTGGTATCAGCAGACACAGGGCAGGTGTTAAGGATTTGTCTGGGTTACTGGGTCCACATACCTCCCTGTCACAAATATAAAAAGACAAGGCAAGAGCTTCAAAAGGGCAAGTGTTGTTGGAGACTTTTCTCTTGTTTTATCAAGAAAACATTGTTCTGCCATGATGACCCTGCTCCAGTCATGACAAAGTGAATCCCCCATCTTAACAGGGATGGCTATTTCCGAAAACAAACAGTGTCTGGAGTCAAGATGCTTAATTTGAATGCCATTTTGTGTACAGCATTCCCATATCTACTAAAAGGGTAAAGAATTCTACTAACTATAACTTATACCTTCTGAAATCCAGTAAAAAGAACCACATTCTATTGAGGATGATTTTGCTACTATTTTGCATGTAGCTTCTGTGTGTGTGTGTGTGTGTGTGTGTGTGTGTGTGTGTGACTGAGGACTGAACTCAGGGGTGCTCTACCACTCACTGAGTTTCACCCCCAGCCCTTTTTATTTTGAAACAGGGTCTCGCTTAGTTGCTGAGTCTGGCCTTGAACTTGTGATCCTTCTGCCTCAGTCTTCCAAGTACTGGAATTATAGGCATGTGCCACTGTGCCAGGTGTACCTTGACTCTTTATTTTTATTTTATTTTTTTTGTGGTACTGGGCATTGAACCCAGGGGCATTCTACCTCTGAGCTATACCCCCAGCTCTATTTTATTCTTTATTTTGAAACAGGGTCTCACTAAGTTGCAGAGGGCTTCACTAAGTTGCTGAGGCTGGCCTCGAACCTGCGATCTACCTGTTTCAGCCTCCCAAGAACTGGGATTACAAGTGTGCGCCGCCATGCCCAGCTGCCTTGACTCTTGGTTCCCCCCCAAAAGAATGTTGAGCTAATGGTAAAAGGGAAGACCCCTCCTATCTCTACTGAGGCGGACAGTCTCAAGTGCATTTTGATTGTTGCATGAAAGATGGTCAGAACATATGTAGGTGTGATTAGCACAGTCTCATAGCATGGTGATTTGGGGGCTTAAAAGTAGCATGAGACCTTCTGACTTCTCACAGGGAACCTGTCGGCTATCTCAACTCTAACTTAATTGTCATAGCTCACTGTAATCTTTTGGTACTGTGTTTCAATTTGGTAAAAATGATTTACACAGCTAGTATATTTACTAAAGAAAGAAAAGAATGTGTGGCCTTGTCCTTACTCCCAACCTCAAAACTACTGATGTTTGAGCAATGATAAGATCAAGATGTATACCAGAAGACAGAGTTAAGTTATGGGAAAGACCAGAATGGGGGTGGGGGTGATGAGCATCTTTCCTCAGTGCTCTCTATCCTCATCTTCATCTGTAAGGCAAGACATGATGGCACGGTGTAAGTGAGATCTCTTTAGATGAGATGAAAATCCCACAGTGAAAAAAAGAGGCAAAGAGCTCAGTTGACGTGACGTTTATGTCAGACAGACCCCGGTTTGAATCTTGCTTCTTCCAGGTCCTCATACTGAATTCCTCGTCTGTGAAAAGGAGCTGGTGGGGCTGGAAGGTTCGCTGAGCTCTTATTCAAGATCTGGGGTGAGGACCAACAGCACGCCTCACTAGGGAGCTGCTTAGAAATGCAGAATCTGGGGTGGGCTCTCTGCCCCAGAGACTCAGGACTCAGAAGCTACAGGTTTCAAGACCCCAGGGGATTCGTACGCAAATAAAAATCCAGGAAGCCCTAGTGTAGACCGGAGACAGCATCTGGCTGCAAATGAGTCATTTAACAAGCTCTCAGTCAGTAGGGGTTGTTCTTGTTTTCCAAGGATGCTAAAGATTATAAAAGGATTATTTTCCCACTCTGATATTTTGAGTGTCATATATAAATCACTATGTTTGAGATTTCCCCCCACAGATATGGGGCCATTAGCCCAAGTTGAGAGTTTGGGAAAGGCGTGGTGGCTAACAAACCATAGATACGGTTGCTTTCACTTTCTGAGGGGTGTGTGTCTGGGAAGGGTTAGGGCAGAAGTGATAGCATTCATTCTTTTTAGAAATGAAGAACCAGTCTTATTCTAATAAAAGTAAAGATAGTGCCAACTCGTGTAGTTAGTCCTTGGGGTAAAAAGCATTTTCCATAAATAAAGGGTAGGCATTCACTGTTTTAGAAATGAGTAACCTAGTAAGACCAACCTTAGCCCTGGCCGCACACTGGGGAGTTTAAAAAATGCAGATGCATAGGTTTAATTGGAACCTCTGGGCGGGACCCAAACATTGGTATTTAAGAAAAAAAAAAAAAAAGGTCTTCACTGATCCCAGTGTGTGGCCAATGTTGGAATCCACGGCTACAGAATTTGGAAAATTTCCTCTTGAAAAAAGAAAACAAAGGAATTGGACAAAATACAGCTGCATGAGTATGGGTGTGGTCTCCACTGTTCAGAGATGGTGTGGCTTGGGTGGGTCAAGTGGAGTAAGGGACAATGGTGGTCAGCCAGGCAAGGTCCCAATGCCCACCCCAAAGTATTTGATTATATGCAGTTCTTCCTTTCTTTTTTTTTTTTTTGTGGTACCGGGGATTGAACGCAGGGGCGTTCTACCTCCGCGCTACACCCCCGGCCCTATTTTTTATACTTTATTTTGAAACCGGTTCTCACGAAGTTGCGGAGGGCCTCACTAAGTAGAGAGAGAGGGAGAGAGAGAGAGAGAGAGAGAGAGGGAGAGAGGGAGAAAGAGAGAGAGCTGAGGCTGGCCGTGAACCCGGATCCTCCAGTCTCCGCCTCCCAAAGTACTGGGATTACAAGCGTGCGCCACCATGCCCGGCCCCAGTTCTTCCTTTCTGGTAAGAAGATACCCACTTTGTCACTGAAGGAGGCTGATTGGCCATTAAAATCCTATGTAGGTTGAGCTTTAAATGGATTCCATGTGTGTAGGGAACTTAGAAAATGCCCCGTGTTTGTTCTCTGGCTTTATTAACTTTCTGCCTGTCCAGGTTGGTTCTAAGCACCATTGGATTTAGCCCCAGATTGATTAGATCACTTCTGTGAGTATAGAGTACTGGAGGTAGTGACTATTCTAAGGAATATTACTTTGTAGAACCTTAAAACAGGCATACAAGATTATTTTCCCACTAGTTAAAAAATGGAATTTTCTAAGCCTTCCAGACTGAAAAGGTTTCCTTTGGGGAAGTGAGAGGGTTTCTCTTAAACACTGTCTTCTCTTATACATTATTTTGTTTGCCAGGCATAGTGGTGCATGCCTGTAATCCCAGTACTTGGGAGGCTGAGACAGGAGAATCACAGGTTCAAGGCTAGCCTCAGCAACTTAGTGAGACCCTCAGCAAGCTAGTGAAATACTGTTTCAAAATAAAAAATAAAAATAAAGAAGGGCTAAGGGAGTAGCTCAGCGGTAGACCATCCCTGGGTTCAATCCCCAGTAACATAAAACAACAACAACAAACACATTATTTTGCTAGCCAGGCATAGTGGCACATGCCTGTGATCTCAGTACTTGGGAAGCTGAGATAGGAGAACCACAGGTTCAAGGACAGCCTCAGCAACTTAGCAAGACCCTCAGCAACTTGACAAGACCCTGTTTCAAAATAAAAAATAAAATAGGGCTGGGGTGTAGCTCAGAGGTATAATGCCCCTAGGTTCAATACCCAGTACAAAACCAAAACAAGACAAAAACCATTATTTTGCTCTCTATAAATGCCACATTCTCAAATTCCTAATACAAAGACAGAGAGCTCAACTCTGGAAAGAAAAGCCAGTCTCTGGGAGGATATGGAGTCCAGCTGAGTAAAAGAAGAGGATTCCTAACTTCTTTTTCATGATATTAAATATCTTCTGGTATAGAAAACTAAGTGGTGGTGCTGGGCTGATCCCCATCAAACTATAGTTCAGACAAAAATATGTCAGACTGGGGAGGTTGCATTGATTGGATCCCAACTGGGTTTTCAAGACACAGCCACTAGTCCTGAGATCAGAGTGGACGGCATACAAATGCAAAGTGCCCCCCCTGCACATTCATCCGTGGCCTCTCAGGTTCCCCACCGAGTGCCCAAGGACACCAAGGACCCTTTCCAGTAACAGCCACTCCCAGAAGCACCTGCTGCTCGTTTGCCATGAGTCTCTCTTCTGTATGATAGGGGACTCTGGAGCTGGTATTCTAAACATGTGCCTGTCTCTGCAGCCATAGGGCCCCAGTATTGACACTGGAGGCCAGATGCTCAATTTAGTTCTTAACAATGGAGGAGGAAGCAGAAGGAGAATGCCAGGGGCCCCTGAGAGTCCATTTTTAGAAACAGGCATGGAAGAAGAGCAGGATGGGAGTCTGATAACTAAGACGATGCCCCAGACATGGAGTTTTGACAGCCTGGTACTTTGAACCACTTAGTCCTGGCTTGCGTACAGATTTCAGACTGACTTGACCTTTAGTCTGGAATCCAAACCCTCTTAAAATACAGAGGTAGAGAACGAGGTTGTTAGGGGACTAGGAGATCTTCTGAGCACTGGAAATTCAGTCAAAAGATGGGGAGGGTGGGTTTGCCCGGGGATGCATGGTCCAGCAGCACCACACCCATCACTTGGAGCAGGGAGCATGACTCCAAGTATAGTGGTTAGGGTTAGGGTTAGGGTTAGGGTTAGGGAGGAATATTGGGCAGAAAAGGAGGGTGGGGGGCATCGGAAGATGATCTCCAAGACTTCAGATTCTAGGAGGAGCTACCCAGTCAAATTCCTTGTCTAATTGTGCCCACTGCCAGCTTGTAAGGACCAGCCTCAGTTTGGACTTTCTCTGTTCTTGCATTGGCTTTGAGATTGCCCTCCCCCCGGTTTTCCTTCCTGTCTTTCTATACCTTCTTTTCTCTACTGACCAGCCTATTGGATTTAGTCTGTGGAGTTTTGTATATACTTCTGATTAAAGAAATGAAAGCTTATTTTAGTTGTGCTGACCTTATAACTATTAGTGAAGGAAGCCTAAAAGCAGTGGTTCCTGAAGGATTTTTCATGAGATATTATCAGCATTATAATGCAGAAAAGAGCAGAGTGGTTATGCACCTTTCAGAATTTCTTGGTTAAATAGTGTTAACTAGACATCTCTACCCCAGGATAACTTTTATTCTTTTTTTTTTTTTTTTTTGCGGTACCGGGGATTGAATGCAGGAGCGTACTATCTCCGCGCTACGCCCCTGGCCCTATTTTTTATACTTTATTTTGAGACCGGGTCTCATGAAGTTGCGGAGGGCCTCACTAAGTAGAGAGAGAGAGAGAGGGAGAGAAAGAGAGAAAGCGTGCGCACGCGCGTGCGGGAGCTGAGGCTGGCCGCGAACCCGGATCCTCCGGTCTCCGCCTCCCAAAGTACTGGGATTACAAGCATGCGCCACCACGCCCGGCTACTTTTATTCTAATAGTAATTGGGACATGTCTAGGAGCAGCATATAGTATGCCCCCCCCCCCGTCCCATCCATCCATCCATCCATCCTGGCATCTGTTTTCAGTAAAATTTCTTTGGACTCATGCTTTATGGAAGATGCTTTGGGAAATGCTTCCTTAGAAAATACTGGCAGCCAAATAAAGAAATAAGAATGTCTATTTCACTAACAACCAAAATGGGCATTGCAGAGGTGGTAAAACATAAATGGAGACAATTTGAAGTCAGATCAGCTCTGGAATCCCAATTCAGTCATTATTGGTGATGTTAAAGAAGTGGCTTTAACTTTCTGAAATTCAGTTTTTTGGATATTGAAGATAATTTAGCCTCTTTTGAGTTGTTATGAGGAGAAAATGAGAGATTGAAGTGCTTAGAGATTATGAAATACATAGATATCATTTAATAAATAAAGCATGGCCGGGCGTGGTGGTGCACGCTTGTAATCCCAGTACTTTGGGAGGCGGAGACAGGAGGATCTGGGTTAGCGGCCAGCCTCAGCTGTCTCTCTCTCTCTCTCTCTCTCTCTCTCTCTCTCTCTACTTAGTGAGGCCCTCCGCAACTTTATAAGACCCGGTTTCAAAATAAAGTATAAAAAATAGGGTCGGGGGTGTAGCACGGAGGTAGAACACCCCTGGGTTCAATCCCTGGTACCGCAAAAAGTAAATTAAATAAATAAATAAAGCGTGATTATTCTGATTAGAGCTATGAATCCATGAGGCCATGCATGAAATAATGAATATAAAAATACACTTTGTAAAATTTAAAACACACTGCAAATATCAGCCAAATAGTACCAGGAGTATTTCTTGAGTATTGCATATGTGATGTGGGTTATGGTTTTAGACATATACAATCATTTCTTTCCATGGAATTCAAACCATGTTGTTAGAATATGGAACTGGAAAGGACACAAGCATTATCTAACATAAACTTTTCATATAAGTGACCCAACTGAGTCCCAATAAGATTAGGTTTTTTTGCTCAAGGTCCTAAATCTAGTGGCACAACTGAGATCATGAAGATTCTTCTTTACCTACATGCCAGAAACTACATCCTTAGGAGTTTAGAAGGGAAATGATTTTTGCTTCTTAATATTGATGTTGAAACTGAGTCTCTGTGGGTATAAGTGACATGGTTAGGCAAGATTGGGATTACATGAGCACATGGCTACAATCCTTTTTCTTTCTGCTGCAAACCACTCAGAGACTCCATACCTCCCTGAGTCACTCTTTGTGCAGGCTTGCCCTCTGCTGTGTGTGCTCTACACCGCCCTTTGTTAAGACAGTGATGCACGCTTCTAATCCTGGCAGTTGGGAGACCGAGACAGGAGGATTGCAGGTTTGAGGCCAGGCTCAGCAACTTAGTGAAGCTTTCAGCAATTTAGTGAGACTCCTGTTTCAAAATAATAAAATAGGGCAGGGAGTGTAGCTTGGAGGTAAAATGCCTCTGGGTTTAATCCCTAGTACCAAAAAAGGACCCCCTCTTCAGAAATCCTCCTCACCTCTCTGACTTGGGGTGACACTACAAAATTCATGTGTAATTATTAAATTATTAGCCTCATTCTAGATAATATGAGTTTTTTTTTGTATTGGGGATTGAACCCAGGGACATCCTACCTCTGAGCTACACCCCCAGCCCTATTTTATTTTTTACTTTGAAACAGGGTCTCATTGAGTTGCTGAGTTGTCTTTGAACCTGTGATCCTCCTTTCTCAGCCTCCCAAGTATTGGGACTATAAGTGTGCACCACTGTGCCTGGCTAATCTGAGTTTTTCTAGAGTTTGCAGGGCATATTCTGATTGTGTACTCATGCATCGTTATACCCCCATGACTATTTGCTTCGGTCCAACCTCAAGTGCAGCATCTGTCTCATGTTCCTCCTTAGACAATAATAGAGTCAAGGAAGGAAAGACAGTGGTGCCAGCTATCAGGAACTAAATCAGATGCTCTTATGCAATTCATCTCATTTAATCCCCACATCAACCCTCCAACCAATGAAGAAACCAAGGCTCAGAAGGATATGCCGACTTGACCCAAGTGTCCAGTAGAGTCAGCATTTGAACCCAGCTCTGTCTGCTTCTAAAGACCACACTCTAAGGCTCCACCTTGTCTGCTCTGCTAACTTCCCCCTGGCAGTGATACACACCCTAGGTGCTCAATAAATGCTTATAGATATTGACAAATGTACTTTACAACCCAGAGAATACTGGTTTGCAAGTCTATGCTTTGGAAGTCAATTTAAAAGCCTGTGGAAAATTTACTCCAAACCTGTGGGAAATGAACTGAGGCTAAACGATGAGGAATAACTTGGTGATAAAAGCACCAGAATATTATATTAACTTCACATAAATACTGGCTAAGTTTTGTTTGTTCAAAGAAAAGTGCCCACCAGCACATTTGGACATCTCAAATTGCCACTGAAATCTACCTCTATGCACATGAAGGCAAAGTCTTTCAGAAGCATTCTAGGATCAGTTTACAGCCACCATACAACAGATAGTAGTGGAACTGGATGGTGTGTGTGGCTCCAGGCTTTCTGCTGAGCTCACTGCAGACAGCCCATGAATCTGCCCCACTGTGATGATAACAGTGGTTCTATTTTCTTTGAGAAGTTATAACTTGCCACATTCAAATACTGCAAGAATATTTCCACCCCACCTTTGAGTCTGGCTCCCTTTCCATCTCCTGCTCCTTGACAGGAGCTTCCATAGTCAGTGGTGGCAACATGCTGCCTGCTTTGTTAAACCCCTTTCTACATGATCTGACTAATCTACAGAGTGGCACACAGGAAGGGTAAATCTAGACAATGACAAAGAAGCACCACACTCTATAAGTATATTCTTGGTAAACTAATTTTCCCCCCTGCCACTCTCAAAGCAATATAAACTTTGTTGTTCCTCCTGGATCTCAAATGCTTGTAATAAATTCTTTGAAATGTCAGTAATGTTGAACTCAGGATTTTTTTTAAAAGGAGATTTTCTTTCTTTCATAAAAGTAAAAATTGTCCCTTGCAGAGTATATGGGTAAATATATTTTGTTTATTTTATTCAGTGCTTAGTACAGTTGGGTAAAGGGATTCCCATTTCCTGCCTGACCTCTTTCTGAATGAGTGAGTCATGAATGAAGCCCTCAATCTTCTGGCTGGTAGTATAAACAGAAATAAATTCATATTTTGAAAAATATCTTTAGACTAATCAGCACTTGCTTAACAAATTTATGACATATAGAGCATATCTATCAGTATGTTATATTTAGTCTTCACAATAACTCTCTGAATTTGGATAGATTTTCTCATCCATGATAATCACATTTTATTTGGTTCTTTTTTTTTTTTGGTACCGGGGATTGAACGCAGGGGCGTTGTACCTCCGCGCTACACCCCCGGCCCTATTTTTTATACTTTATTTTGAAACCGGGTCTCACAAAGTTGCGGAGGGCCTCACTAAGGAGAGAGAGAGAGAGAGAGACAGGGAGAGAGAGAGAGCGAGAGAGCTGAGGCTGGCCGCGAACCCGGATCCTCCGGTCTCCGCCTCCCAAAGTACTGGGATTACAAGCGTGCGCCATCACGCCCGGCTTCTTTGGTTCTTTAGTAAGAAGAAGCCTTACCTACCCTGTGTGGAATGTTTCTAAGGGTCCTCATAGCTTGGATTGCTCTGAGACACTGTTGTCTACATACATATCATTGTCACCACACTTACTTAATTTCATAAAATCCTAAATTAGTTCAACAAAAAGGTAGCCAAAAGAGTTATTTGATTGTCATAACATTTCAATTCAATCAAAATGAGTGTTTTATTGGTCCTGTGCAATGGGGAAGGTAGATTTGCAGCCCACTTCCTGCCCCAATCTGTTATCCAACATGAACTTGTTTTTGCTGTGCAAAATTCTGTGCATTTTTCAAGTTCAATTAGAAAGCAGGACCTAGCTGAAATTTACACTGGATGGAATGCTGCAGACCTCGGGAAATGTTTGTTAACTAAATCATGTATACAACCAGTTCAGAAGTGAACAGGGAACTCACCTCAGGCACAAAATTTAAGGGTAGATCCAAAAACACAGTAATCAATAACATCTTAATACAATATTTTAAAAATAAAAATCAATGCCTCAAATTCATGAGCAACAAAGTATCAGTATTACTGATTTTTTTCCCTTTTGCCTTAGATTCCAGTATAGTTCAAAACTGTTATTGACTCTGCAGTTCAAACTTTGACATTCTTGTCATTCATTTTGATTTTTGGAAATATTGCATTCAAATATTATCTGTCTTGATTATTGCATTTTTGGGTGCATCCTCAAATTCTGCCTCTGAGAGGAGGGCCTCATCCTCATCTTCCTCTAGGTCCCAGATAGGAGAATTCTGCAAGTGATTCAACCCTGTGTGTGGGTGGAGATATCTGAGTTTTATAAGAATTTATAGAGGCCATACAAGGGTTATATGCATATTCCTGTAGCTTACCCAACAAAACAGAGTTTTAGGGATTTGTAACATTATGCCCCAAATAGAACTGAAGGAGTTCTAGAAAGTATTCAATTTTATTCTCTCTCTCTCTCTCTCTCTCTCTTTTTTTTTTTTTTGGTGGTACTGTGGATTGGGCCCAGGGGCATTCTACCACTGAGTGACACCCTGGCCTTGTTTTATTTTACTTTATTTATTTTGAAACAAGGTCTTTCTTACTAAGTTGCTGAGGGTCTTACTAAGTAGTTGAGGCTCACCTCAAACCTACAATCTCCTGTCTCAACTTTCCAAGTACGGGGATTACAGGTGTACACCACTATGCCTGGCTTACTGTCTCTGTTTATAAATGAAAAATCTTAGATTCACAGAGCCTTGACTAATATTGTGTTATATTGATCATGACTAATTGCTGGGGGAAGAGGGAGTTTGGCCTAGGAATACTGGACCTTTCTACAGTGGAGGGAGGGACCCATGATTGTAGACTAGTTTCTTTAAAGGAGATGAAAGTCATGTAGCTCTAACTACTTCTCAAGGGCTTGGGCTCTTTGTTTTAAAAAGTGATAATGTGCCACCTTTCCCTATCACATATGTACTTTGGAACTTAGTACTAAGTTTGTCAGTGCAAAAACATCCTAAATGACAGGATCAGAGGGCTGTGCCCACTGCATAACACAGGTGGAATTCTAATGGAGTTTTATTGCACTAAGCCTTAGTGGTAACTAGACCTTTACATTAACAAATGCACACACTTGAGAATACATTTTACACTACCTCTCGAACACCTTCACCTCTGAGGAGGTGACCATGCCCCTCATTCCTCATACAAGCACTCCGATTTCCAGCCATCTCTCTCTCCCCCTCTGTTATTTATTAAAATGTGCAATACAAGAAAAGGAAAAGATTAGCCTGCTTCCCACCGTGCAAGATGGTACGCAGAAGGCCCAGGTTAAATGCAGCATTTGGTTTCTTAAGCTTCTCTAATATATAGGTGTGGAAACCAATCTGGGACCAGAGCTTAGAGCGGTGACTCTGTGAGGATA
The DNA here is from genome assembly GCA_004027185.1 of Glis glis. Taxonomy (NCBI): domain Eukaryota; kingdom Metazoa; phylum Chordata; class Mammalia; order Rodentia; family Gliridae; genus Glis; species Glis glis. Next base: position 51,383 of record PVJS01006809.1, read on the forward strand.
AAAACTTGACTTTAATTTGGACTCTCTGGCTAAGATAGAATCTGCTTCTGCTATCATTATCCCACTTATATGTGCTCCCCGCTCTCTTTCCACTCTGCCACCCAGCTGAGTGGGAAGAAATTCACCTGACCTTGAAGAATACTCAGAGAATCTTCACGACCACCAGGTTTTCAATAGCCAATAAAATTCCAGAGGCCTGCCAACATTTAGATCATAGATGCCCAGGCCCCTGTCTCCCCCCAAAAAACTTTAGAAAAATGAAGTCTAGACAGCTACAGCAACTTGTTCAAAGTTGGGAGTTAATTGGAGACAGGGTCAGGGCTAGAAGAGGGGCCTCCAACCCCCCAGACACCATGACTGGGCACCAGCCAGGCCCAGTCTATCTCCAGAGCGTCCGATGTTTAGGATGTCCCCAGTGCAAATCAAAACCCCCAAAGTATGTCCTCAGGAAAACCATCTCAAAGACCATAGAAAGGAGGCACTTACTTCACTGTCCTTATGCTTAAGTGGATCTTATCCAGATCAAAATTATAAACTGAAATTAAAATTGTTGGCTGTTTTTCTACCCAGGAATGACTACAGCATTCCCTTTCCCCCAAAGTTTGCTTCTATTTATGTTTATTTGCCTCTCTCTGACACAGTTAAGATTTCTAGTTTTAGATTTGGTCACAGTCTGTGGCTGGTGGGTGAGAACAAAGATAAGGTGTATGGACTGTTACCCATCCTGAATCCAAGGGCCAAATTCAGTTTGCAGATGCTTTTTATTTTGTGTCCCAAACACTGTTTTTATGAAGTTGGCTTTGTGTTTTATACCCACACCTATGATTTATACTGACTGCCTTGCTCTTGAAAAGCTTGAACTTTCTTTTTTTTTTTTTCCTGCGGTACCGGGATTGAACCCAGGGGAGTTCTACCCCCCCGGCCCTATTTTTTATACTTTATTTTGAAACTGGATCTCACGAAGTTGTGGAGGGCCTCACTAAGTAGAGAGAGAGAGAGAGAGAGAGAGAGAGAGAGAGAGAGTGAGCTGAGGCTGGCCGTGAACCCGGATCCTCTGGTCTCCGCCTCCCTAAGTACTGGGATTACAAGCGTGCACCACCATGCCCGGTGAAAAGCTTGCACTTTCTATTTAGAACTTCTTTCCTTATGCCTCCTGAGAAAGAATGAAGTTCCTAACAGGCAGATCTGGAGTCTCTGTGGAGAATCTAAAGACAGACCTGCAGGGGCCGGCTTCTGGTATTCACTCTAGGCCTCCGCTCTCCTATAGCCCCGAGTGATCAAAATTAATGAACAAAGTTATTCCCCTACCTCGGCTTCTCTGAAGTGATAATACTTTAGACTTATATCTGTCTTGAAACAACAACCTGGTTTTGTAAATGCAATCCATTTCATGGAATTGAGTAAAAGAGTGAAATAAAATTATACTGCAATTTTACAGAAAAACCTGACAAGAGCTATTTGGAGAATTTTTGTCTAGAGTGTTACTACCCGCTAGCACTATTAATTTTTTTTTCATCTTGAGAAATGACCTCACCCAAATATACCTTCACAACCTACTTTCATTTGTTATTTTTTTCTGAAGACATGACCATAATTGTACAGTTTTAGAAATAATTATTATCCTTCAAAAATTTTTAAGCAAAAAGCCTTTTCATGTGCCAGCTTTTCCTAATCATCTGCATTGCATAGTTCTAAACTAATCTCTCCAATGGATTCTGCATAATGTAAAAAGACAAAGCCCACATGAAAATAAAGAATTGTAAAATGAAATTTAGGCTTTCATCTGTGAATTTAGTTGATCTTTATTCCCTTAATAATTTTCAAGCAAAAACACTTTATTCTAGTTCACAAAGATCAGTACCTTTGAGAGTTACTATCATTGCAGCTTCTTTAAAATAGTGTTCTTTCTAAAAAGTTCAAACATTCCACGCTCCCCAAACTAAAAAATCCCACAGCTAGTGTTGAAAAAAAATTTAAACTATAAAATTCTCCATTTCCTTTACAAATGCCTGTAGCAAAGGAAAAAAGTCCTTTTATTTCTATGGACATGGGCTTATTAAAAATTAGTTTTATATCTACTCAGTAATATTTTAAAAATATGTACCAGGCCACTCCTTTGGTGGTCATCCTTTTGATCCACAGAAAAAGTTAGTATAGTATGTACTCTATATTTAAATAGACTCTAAATATATTTATTAAGTTTATAAGTTGAGACCCCCAACAGTGAAAAAGTAAAATATTCTCTAAGGGTTACAGAGAAATGTAATTCTGAGCCTTCATTTGTTGCCAAAACAAAACTAAATAGCTCCTGGATTTCCATGGGAAGCTGTTAGGAGAACATTTAGAACTTCTCCTAAGAGAATCTATTTCCATGAGACAGAGGGGTCACCACAGCCACAGTCCTGTCAACAGCCATTCAATAGGGCTTGTCTACTCTGGGATTTCTCTGGCTAGTAGATGTTCACAACATGCTTCAGTATTCAGGGAAATCTGATGTCCACAGAGCTCCAAGACAGTTTTACTTAATGGGAAATAATGCTGGACTTATATACAACAACTGGGCTCAGATCTAAGTAATGTCATCCCTCAGACCAGGAAAACTTTTACTCTGGTAATTTTACCAAAATAGGTGCCTAGGAGAGAGGAAGTGTTAAGACACCTTGTATATAGGTACATCACATTCAACTGTTTCTAAAAAGCATTAAACTCATTCTTTGGTATAATAGAATTGAATTTCAGATGCTAAAAACATTATGGTTGCTTAAATTGTGCATTTTGTAAATTTGATTACACCTACTCTCTCCTTAGATATCAGGTGTCCAATGAAGACTTGTTTTTAGTTTGTGCTCATTTCAGTCCAATGTCTCTCCCGTATAAGATTTGTAAAAATATATCTTCAAACTGACTCAGGGAAATGTTCCAATTGAAAGTCTCCCTGACTCAGGTGTCTGGGAAAACACAATTACTCATCTCACCCAAATGTTCTAATTTCCAGGAAAACTTTGGACCATGTTGAGAATCCAAGTTCAAAAAGACGAAGCTATGGGACAACAAATAAAATCCCAAATCCATCTGCCTTCTGTTTGTGTACCAGTATGTCTTGATTGTCCATATTTTCCCATTCAGCAGCCACGAATGCCGTCACTCTTGCCATCCTGGGGTTGGGGAGAGCAGGCCCAAGGCAGGGGGTGAGTTGGTACTTGAGCGCATACACTGCGCTCTCTGTTGGACGTGGTCACAAGCACACTAAGTCATCGTTATGGGAGTCAAAGCACGACGGCTCAACTTAGTTTCTAGATCTGATGTGCTGACTTCACAGTCATTATGTTGGGAAGGTAATTTGTTTTGAAGACATCTAACTTAAGAATGGCTTTCTGACATTTGAAGTTATATATTCCTGAATACTCCTTTCCCTCCTCCTCAGTGATGGTAGGTTAAAGAAGAGCTTCCAAGATTAACCTGAAGCATCTGTTTTGGATGCCCTCAGCCTCACAAGTAACAAAGGAAACACATAGCAGCTTTATTCTTCTGTAAAGATGCATATTTGCCGTGGCTCTAACACTAACAAGTCTGTGGAGTAATGGTTGGAATCTGGGACATAAGACTGGGGCTAAATTTCTTTGCCCTGCTAACCCCAGAGAGTCTTTAGAAAAATAAAAACAAAAGAGCAGAAAGTACTTAAGGTAAGACACTGTTGTATTCATAATATAGAGAAATAACCACCATGCCTCATGGACAGTAGAAGCAGTTCTCCACGGGGCTACAAAACTGTGCTAGTAATAATTTTAATTGGATGCTATCTTTGCTGCCTTCAAAAAGTATCATAAAATGGAATTATTACAGGCTACAAGTGCACTTACAGTGCTGGCCTCTCACAGAAGGAAAGAGATAACATTTATCCTTTGGAGGGCAACATCGGTGGGCTTCTATTTGTTTCCTTTACATGCATCCCCGGTTGCCTGCTATTTGCTTCCTCTTCTCTACATCTAAGAGATCAATTTGAATTAGACACTATAGAACTGGACGCTAAGTTCTGCTGCCCCTCTGCCTCTGGGGACGGCACAACACCGCAGACAGGTCCTCAGTGCTCCTGGGGGTGGACGGCGAGCCTACCTGTAGAGGATTGGGTGGCGTGAGCGGCGACGGGAGGCCATGTCCCGGAGACTGGCTGGGTTTCTGAGGGGGGCTTGCGCCCTGCTGGGTTGGAGATGGCTGGTTCTGGTTCTGGGAGTGGGAGTGGGATTGGTGCTGCTGGGGCTGAGGTGCCTGCTGCAGCTGAGACGGAGCTGGCAGCTGCTGGGGCGGGGTGGGCTGGGGTTGCGGCTGCTGGGACTGCGAGGGCGCCTGCGGGGCTGGCTGTGGGTGCTGGCTGGGTGGCGGTGGAGGCTGCTGTTGCTGCTGTTGTTGCTGCTGTTGCTGGAGCTGCTGGAGCTGCTGCAGCTGCTGCAGTTGGGAGTTCAGGGATGAGGTAGCTACAAGGAAAGAAAGGGTAAGTGGAGTGAAACACACATGACAAACTTTCTCTTCCTTCCTTCCCTTCCTCCCTCATTCATTCATTCATTCATTCATTCATTTTTGTACTGGGATTAAACTCAGAGCATTCTACCTCCTGGCTATAGCCCAAGGCCATTTACCTATTTGTTTGTTTATTTACTTATTTATATTATGAAACAGGGTCTTTGTAAGTTGCTGAGGCTGGTCTTGAATCTACGATCCTCCTGTCTCAGCCTCCCAAGTACTGGGATTACAGGTGTGCACCATTGCATCTGGCTTCTTGCTGTGTCTTGATGGCCTGTCCTCTGCAGGCTGAGAAGCAGTTCCTTTAGAAAACGCTTTCCCTCTCTCCCTGAAGCTCTTTGGTATTTAAGAGGGCTGTGAGATCCTGGGAGAAATAAAACCACTTCGTGGGAAAGTTTTACAACTTAGGACCAGAATGTACTACATCAGACATTGCTTTTAAAGGTAGTGAGCATTACTTCAAAAGCATTGCTTTTAAAGCGGGCGAACAAGGGATGGAGATTATTTTTAAGTACGTTTTCTCTCTTTCCATGCTGCTTGTGAAATACACTCACTCATACCAAGATTTGATTTAGATTTTCAAAGTTCAACTAGTTAAATTCTCTTGGTAAATGCTTGACTGGAGTTAAGAACAGAACACAAAATTGCTCCTAATCTTCTTTTCATCCATCATCAATACAATTAATGGTATCATTTCACTTGCTACTTCAGACCGCCACCAATTTGCTTAGACATCTTAGTTTTGGGTTTCTACAATGTGTTTTATTTTGCCTTTTGTTTTGTTTCTTTCTTAATTGAAAGATAGTTTCTCATGTATGTGCTTCTCAGTTTTGCCTACACATGATTTTTTTAAATTTATTTTTTGCATGCTGATCAGAGACAGAGCCCCCAAACCAGAGGGGTATGGTAGGTGACGGTTATGGTCAGATATAGAATGTCCCCTGAAGAGCTCAGGGTTGATATAGTTAAGTTGCAATCTCACCAGTAGATAAATCCATATCTGGGTGGTAGTCTAGGCCAGGGGTTGGGGGTGTGGCTGGAGAAGGTGGTTCCCTGAGGGTGTGGCCTTAGGGATTGTGCTTGTGTCTTTGTTCCCTTGCTTGCTTGCGTTCTCTGCTTCTGGTCTTCATGATGTGAGAGCTGTCCTTTGCACGTTCCCTCTCTCCACTTCCCACCACCATGTCCTGAGCTTCAGACCCGGCCTCACATGGACTGAACCCAGAAACTCCAAAACCTATGAGCAAATAAATCTTCCTTCCTCTCGTTGCATGATCAGTCATTTTGGATTATGACAGTGAGAATGTTGGCTGAGACAGTGACTGTGAACTCTATAGTATGATGATTGGACACATTAGAAAGTACTTAAAAATAATCTCTATTCCTTGTACACCCCTTAAAAAATAATTTATTCAAAGCATTAGTGCCACCAGGACAGGCACGGTACTGGGAGAATGAAGTCATCTTTCAAGATTTTCTTCTTATGTGAAAGGTAAGAGCTTAGCACTGAGCACCCAAAACTTGTCCTCATATGCCCATCTAGCACTGAACAATTTCTGCTACAGAAAGCCAAAGCACAGTCTAGAGAAAATAACTGCTAAAAACCAAGTTCACTTCCTTTCTTGCCTAAGTCTCAGTCTACAAGCTTTCTAACAAACCCATGGACAAATAAATATAAGGATTGATTTTGAACTTATGGGCTTTGGCTGCAAAGTTGTTCCACTCCTTTCCTACCTAGGATTAGTCAAGATTTCCAAAGGCAATATTTTGCAGTATTTCCCATTTGCAATATTAAACTACTCCCTATTTTTTAAAAAATGCACATTAAAATTAATCTTGTGAAAATTATATACCATTTGGCATATGACATACTTGCCTCATACAACAAATATGTTTTTGAAATATATGTGTACATTGAACCATATATCAAGGGTACCTGAAAACTTTGACTATTTTTATAAACTTAAGAATCATTTTGAGCTGGGCACAGTGGTGCATGCCTGTAATCCCAGTACGTGGGAGGCAGAGACAGGAGGATCACAGGTTTGATGCCAGTCTCAGCAACTTATCTCAGAGGTAGAATGCCCCTGGCTTTAATCCTTAGTACCATGAAAAAAAAAAGAATAATTTTGTAAAATTTACTGAATACCAGCTAGGCATTGGTAATATACCAGGTTATATGTAGAATTTGAAAAGGAGACATAGTCCTGCCTTTAAAGAGCTTACAGTCTATTTAGAGAACTAAGGTCAATTCATAAGAAAAAATCTAGTGTGGAGGTATATTACAGAATCTTGCTAAAGGTAGATCTTGATGCATATCTGGTTATTGACTAAATGGTCAATAGTGTGAAACTGAACAAAAGGGCGGGGGGAAGGGAAATTGGGAGGCGAGATCCTGTGTGGGCTGGAGGCCCCTGTGCCATGCAGGCAGCCTACATGGCAGGGACAGGATGTGGGCAAAGAGGGGTCAGGACAGTGAGGTACAGGTAGAGGATATCCCAGGCTGGAGAAAGACCTGGAAGACAGCATAGCTTATCTACTTCTGAAGAGACAATGTTGAGAAAGGGCTGCCTAGAACTGAGGGTCTAGGAAGTTGTGTGTGTGTGTGTGT
>PVJS01006810.1:0-22546 GCA_004027185.1 Glis glis
TTTTCACTGGGGACCAGGGGTGGTGTGGGGGGGGGGGTCTAAGGCAAATCTCAGACTTCCTATCATTTCACCCCATCCATTATTGTTCTAACTTGAATTAGTTGCCAGCTGAGGTAGGCAGAATAATGCCTTTCCCCAAGGATATCCATATCCTAAATCCCCCAAACCTTACATGGAAAAAGGGACTTTGCAAATGTGATTAGATTTAGGATCTTAAAATGAGGAGATTATCCTGGTGGGCCAAATGTCACCACAGGCGTCCTTATAAGGAGACAGAAGGGTCAGCATCAAGAAAAGAAAATATGGTGACAGAAACAGAGGGAGCGAAGGTGATGTGGTGCAGGACAGGAGGCAAGGGATGTGGCAGACTCTGCCAGCTGGAAAAGGCTACAAAATGGATTCTCCTCTGAAGCTTCCAGAAGTGAGCCCTGTCAATACCTTGATTTGGGGGCTTTTGACCCTCTGAACTATAACAGTAAACACCATTATGCTTGTGGTAATTTCTTACAGTACCAATAAGAAACTAACACACCAACTTTAAAAAATAGGGAAAGGCCATATGAAAACAAAATCCATTTTTCTAGCTTCTCTTGAAATATCGGGAGGTTTGGCAGTGCCATGCCCACAATTACTCCTAGCTAATCCTGAAAAAAAGCTACCCTGTAAATGGGATATGGGTTGTTTTTCTTCTTATATCTGGTTCCCTATCGTCATCCAAATTTGTACTTCCTTTTCTAGAAGATTCTGTGGTTAATCCCACAGTGTAATATTGCTGAATGAAGTCATTTGTTTTGTATCCAGTGTTTTCTAAGCCATGAATTGGAAACGTTGAGAGCCACTTAACTTTCTAGTGGTGCAAGTATCTAGAAACACTGGGTAGTTACAAATGGCCAATGCTATTTCATAGCCTACTCTATTCATTTGTTATATGTTACTAAACATATGGTATATGTTTGATTTAAAACTAGATAGCACATTAAACTTGACTTCACTATCTTAGAATTTGTAAACATTTGTGGTGGGCTAAGCACCAATGAAGAAAAGAGTTTGCTAAGATAACAAGAAAAGGGTTTGTTAAAATAACAAAAACATGCAAATGGAATTGAGCATCTACCAGAAGCTTCACTTCCTTCAGAGAACAAACCACGTTTCATTCATTGGTCCTTCAGTTATTCAATGAAGAGTAAACATAAGAGACTAATCTTGTCCCAGCTGCGTGTTATAGAGAGGTCCTTTAGTGGAACAACGTATTAAAGAGTATGAGATATTTACACCTTAGTCTTGAATTATTTTAATTAGATGTGAGGCATGGAGAATAAAGAGCTTCCATTACTAAGAGGGGGATTTAGGAACTTTAGACTAAACTGCTGTGCCTGGCCTTAGTGAAACTCTACATGCTAGGAGGTGGGAAAGGACAGAATGGAAGGACCCCAAGAGGAGGCATGACCTGTGGGGCTGCACTGAGCTGGCCCCATGCACGCCAGACAGTCCGGGGCCATCTAGCTGTGCTCCCAGCTGCTTCCCACCGATGCTTTTCTTCCTTTCCTAATACCATTCCCCTTTTTCCTCTTTTGGGAGGCAGCTCTCTGCTCTGGAAACAGCACAGGCTTTGACCTCAAGAAGGCACATACCTGGCTTTCTAACTCTAACCTTATAACCTTGGCCACTTCATCACCTTTCTGAACCACAGTTTCTTCTTCTGTAAGATGGGGATAATAATAAAAGCCTCAAAGGATTACAAGAGGTTGAAATAGCACAGCACTTGTATTTTCTTGCTGGGGCTGCCTGCATATCATCGTACCACAAACTGGGCGACTTAACAAAAACTTATTGTCTTGCAGTGTGGGAAGCTAGAAGTTCTGGGTCAAGGTGTTGCCTAGGTTGGTTCCTTCTGTGGGCTGTGAGGAAGGATATGTTCTGTGTCTCTCCACGAGCTTCTGGTCACCGCTGCTCGCTGGCAGTCCCTGGCATTTCTTGTATCTCCCTGTTCTCTGCCTTCAGCTCATCATGGCCTCTTCCCTGTATGCATGTCTATGTCTACATTTCCCCCTTTATAAACACACCGGTCATATTGGATTAGGGGCCCAACATAGTCTTCTGAACTCTCCTACCTTAATAAATTATGTATATGCAATGACCCTTTTTCCAAATGAGTCTGAAGTGCTGGGGCTAGGATTTCAACTTATGAATTTTGAGGAACACAATTTAACCCCTCACAGTGCTCATTACAGAATAAACTGTCTTACATGTCTATTCCCCCAGCTTTATCCTCCCCCTGATAGACAGAATTCTTTTCCTGTTGTGTAAAATTTTAAGTCCACAGGTTTAAATGACTCAACTGAATATTTGAGTTCTCTCCAAACCTTTTTCCTCCCAACTGGCCCTTCTCATTTACTCCTGTGGTTAGGAGAGCCAAAGATTTGATAAATTCCAAGCAATTCTGACCTTACTCTGTTATAACAGTGTATAATTCAGGCAGGGCACGGACTTGAAATGTACTTTTGGACTTCAGGAAAGGATGAGCTGATCAAATAAGTAAACAAGGTTGAGAGGGAGTGTTTACAGGTTGGTTTAAACTAGCACTAGAAAAGATTTATTTTCATATAAACTCCAGATCTTCATTTCATACAGCTGGTGCAAAGGAAGCGGGAGACACAGGATGTCCCCAATGGATCCAAGGCACTGAGAGTGTGTGACAAATACATAGTTGACTGTAAATGAAATTGTGGCTACAGTAGACTTCTGGGGGTTGCGGTTCAGTAATGAGAAAAGGGACTGGCAGGGGCAGGCATGTCTACTGCAGAAAGCTAGGTCTGAGAGGCGGAGGGGTCAGTGGCCACCGAGCTGGGGTTTCTCTGGAGGGAAGGAAGGGAGAGAACAAGCTCCTGGTGGTGAAAGCTAATGTCGTCAGGGAGAGTGCATACAGAACCATTCAAAGAGTGGATGACAGAGTGGACACATGGCAGAATTCGGTGTGGGGCCCAAGTTCAGGGCAGAATGCCAGGGTGGGAGTTCAAAATAGGATTTGGTGAATGTAACCACTCACCCTTTCCCTTAGGTGGGATTACCAATCTATATTCAAAGGGAATGATACACAGTAAGAAACAAAGGGGAAAACCACATGCATTAATATCTGTGTAGGTGCCCGATGAGCACGAATGCCAAATTTCAATAAATGCTGGATCATATAGAACTTGCCCCAAGTTATGCACCCTGCCCCCTGTAGACTCTAGGGTGGTTGCATCGACAAAGTGAGTTAATAGCCTCCTGCCCCTAGGATCAGCCTAGTGTACATGTTCTCACCAGGCCATTGCAGGGACTGGAAGTGATAGGTAGTGACCATGGGTGAGTATGACAATGCCCACTATTAAAAGAGGCACAGTGACAGTTTCTAAATCTGAACCATCAGATTAATAGCACCTCTTTTTTTGGAGGGGAGATTAATTAGATTAAGGTGAATAAAAGGGCAGAAAGAGGTTGAAAGTGGGGGCATCCTTCCCCCCTGTAGTAAGAGCTCCAGCAAAGCTGCCATTCCGCTTTTCCAAAAGGTAGGGAAGGGCACAGAATGGATGATTGTCCTAACCTTAACAAGGAACAGCCTTGGACTGATGAGTCTGGCTCTCCCAATTTACTAGCCCAACCTGATTATGTTTATTCTGAACTCACGGTAAAACAGAGAGTAACCCAAATAGGGTCTGTTCCAGTCAGCATTCTTGCAGCTATAATCTAAAAGACTGACCATGTAACTTAGAGGAAAGAAGATTTATTTTCTTACAGTTCCCGGTTCAGTCCATGTGAGGCCAGGACCTCGGATCTCAGGGCATAACAGTGGCAGGTGAAGAGAGGGAGAGCACATGGGCTGTGCTCCTCACATCATGGAGACTGGAAGCAAAAGAGAGAGCAGGGGGAGGAGGAACCAAATATAATCTCCAAGGTTGCACCCCCAGGGACCCACCTCCAACCACACCCTGTGGGCCTACGGGGTACCACCCAGGTAAATCCATTACAATGGATTCATCCACTGCTCAAGACTCAATTATATCACCTCCAAACACCAATTTATGAGCTCTTCAAGGGGCCATTCTATATCTAACCATAACAGGGTCTAAGACCCTTTTTACTTATTTATTTAAATTGTTTTATTAGTACATTGCAATTATACATCACAAGGAAGTTCAGTGTGATAAAAATATGCATGCACCCAGCCCTTGGGGCACTTCCAACACCCTTTTTAAAGCAAGAAGCAAGGTTTGAATCCTTTACTGGAGTGTGTTTTAGAATGTTGCCATTTTGAAGCACTGTCTCATTAGTGGTAAGTAAATGAGGGGAAAGGATGGCAAGGCCAGGTTCAGGTGGTTGACACACCCTGTGCAGTGACAGAGACTAGACCCCCTGTGAGCCTCCCGCCTCATCTTCCTGTAATGCCCTCCAATGAGAGGAGAATTAAAAATGGGCCGTGCGCTTATTTCATTGGATACGTGTGTTCTGCCCCTAAGGTTGGCTTCATTATGAAATCCAGGAGAGCAAGACATTACTTTTAATAGAGCCATCAAAGGCCTCTATTACCGCACATTAGCATCTGACCTTCTTCCTACTCAGTAAATAAGATAACTTGCAAGAAAATCTACTCCGTGTCTGCAAATGTTCAGAGAGAATAAAGGAAACTGGAAAATTGACTGAAAACTTCGTGGGTTCTGGCCACTTTATTATGATTAATTTCCTGTCCCCACCCCTTATTAGGAAGTTCTGAGGACAGGATGTTCTGGATCCCAGGACCGCTGGATGATCCTGGGACCTTTCTCCTTGAATCAGTGAGACACCAGGCCCTTCTCCTGTCTTCGCCTTCCTTCTTACTTATCTTAAGAGAAGCTATGTTTCTTGAAAACATTTTTATTATAGCATTTTAAAAATTAAAAAAGCAATTTTTGTTCAGGGTTTATTTTTAGCAAAATAATAAAACAAAAATTACCCAAAATTCCATCCTGCGGAGATAATTCCCTCGTGTGTATGTTTTCCCCAAAAAAGCTTATCATTATATATTACTGTTTTGGAAACTGCTTTTTCCAAAGACCAGTATCTATTTTTTTTTATCTCCCAGGCAACCACTGTCCTTCTCTCTGTCACTATAGATCAGTTTGCATTTTCTAGAATTTTTTTGTAAGTGGGATTATCCAATATATAAGTTGTTGGCTTCTTTCACTCTGCAAAACTTTTTTGAGTTTCATTCATGTGCTTGCATGTCCTGATTGTTCATTCCTTGTTTTTTTTTTTTCTAAGTATTTTTCCATCCTATGGGTACATACTGTTTGTTTATACTTTCACCTGTTGATGGACATCTGGGCTTTTTCGAGTTGTGGGATATTAAAAACAGAGCTACTAAGAATATTCCTATGTAGGTGTTTGTATGGCCCTTTATTTTCATTTGTCTTGGGTTGATACCTGTGAGTGAGGTGGCTGGATCAAATGCTAAGTGTATGTTTATGTTTTTAAGAACCTACTACACTGTTTTCCAAAGCGGCTGTACCTTTATCCATTCCAGCCCACAGTGCATGAGCGTTTCAGTGGCTCCACATTCTCATCAGTACTTGGTCTGGTCAGTCATTTTCATTTCAGCCATTCTAGTAAGGGAGTAGTGAAATCTTATGTGGTTTAAATTGTATTTCCCTAATGACTAAAAGATGCTGCACGTGCTTTGATGTGCTTATTTACTATCTATCTATATATATATATCTTCTTTGGTGAACTATCTGCATAAAATATTTGCTCATTTTTTTATTGAGTTACTTCTTTCCTTATTATTGACTTTTGAGAGTGTGTTAGGTATTCTGGATATAAATCCTTGATAAGATATATGCTTTTCTCTCAGTCTGTAGCTTGTCTCTTCATTCTCCTAATAGCTTTGAAAGAGCAGACGTTTTTCATTTTGATGAAGTCCAGTGTATCAATTCTTCCATGTATGGAGTATACTTTTGATGTTGTTTTGAAAGGTTGTGTTTGATGTTCTTAATGTTGTATCTAATTCAAAGTCACAGAGATTTTCCCTCATTTTCTTCAGAAAGTCATACTGCTTTATGCTTTATAGTTGGGTATATGATCCTTTTTGAGATAATCTTTCTATACACTGCAAGATACAGATGGAAGTTAATTTTTCATATGCATATCTAATATTTTCAGCAAAATTGTTTAAAAATACCTTTTCTCCACTGAATTTCCTTTATCCCTTTGTTCAAATTTATTTACCTGTTTTATGTGAATTCTTTTCTGTTCTCTCTACCCTGGTCCATGCTTCTTATTGCACTAGCTAGAACTTTAAATACAACTTTAAATTGAAGAGTGGAGAATGGGAATCCTTGTTTCACATTTTACAGGGTTAAGCATTCAGGCTTTCACCAGGAAATGTTATATCACCTGTAGGTTTTTCTCAGATACTATTTACCAGGTTGAGGAAGTTCCAGTCTATTCTTTTTTTTTTTTTTCAGAGAAAAGACAGAGGTTTAATTTAAGAAAAGGAAGATACACCTTCAGGGAAATGCGGGCCACCTTGAGATGTGAGAGCAGCCCAGTCTATTATTCTTGCTGAGAGTTTTTAATCAGGATTTCAGATTTTGTTTTTACTGTGTTAATATAAAGAATTACATTGATTTTTGAATGTCAAACCAACCCTACATTTTTTAAAAATAATACCTACTTAGTTATAATGTATTGTCCTTTTAATAGAATTTTAGACTCAATTTGCTCAAATTTTGTTTAGAAGTTTTAAATCTATGTTCATGAGGTACATTGGTCTGTAGTTATGTATTCTTGTATTCGTCTTCTTTTGGTAGTAGTGTAAGGCTGGCCTCTTGAATACATTACAAGTATTCCCTGCACTTCAATTTTCTGAGTTATATAGAATTGGTACTATTTCTTCCTTAAATTTTGGTAGAATTTCTCAGTGAAGTCACCTGGCCCTTGAGTGTTTTTTGGGGGGGGGCTTAAACCATGAATCCAATTTCCTTAATAAATAATAGTATTCCAATATTCCTTCTTGAATATGCTTAGGTAATCTGTGTCTTTCAACGAATTTATCAGTTTCATTTGAGTTGCCAAGTTTATTGGCATGAAATTCTTCACACCTATTCTTAACATAATGTTCACTATCCCGAGACTCTGTAGTAAGTGATGGTTCCTCTTCATTTCTGATATTTATAATTTGTATCTTCTCTCACATTTTCATTAGTCTAGTTAGAAGTTTATTGACTTTATTGATTTCAAAGAAATAGATGCTTGTTTCATTGATTTTTTTCTGTTGATTTTCTGTTTCCTTTTTATTGATTTCTGAACTGAATTTTTCCCTATTATCTGCTAATTTTGGTTTAATTTGCTTTTCTATTTCTTGCTTCTTAAGATGGAAGCTGAAGTCACTGATTTGAAGCCTTTATTCTTTTCTAGTAGGCATTGAGTGCTCCAGATTTAGCCCTTATACTGCTTTTGCAGATGTCCCAAGCTTTATTAGGTTGTATTTTCATTTTCATCCAGTTCTAAATACCTTCTAATTTTCCCTTGGAATTTTTTTCTTGACCCATTGATTATTTAGAAGTTTCTTATTTTCTAAATGCTTGGAATTTTCCAAATAGATTTATATTATTGAGTCCTAATTTAAATCCATTCTGGTCAAAGAACATGCATTGTATAATTTGAATATACTTAAGTTTATTGAAACTTGTTTTATGGTCTGGAAGATGGTCTATCTTGGTAAAAGTTATGTATATACTTGTATATACCAAGAATGGGTGTTTTGTTACTATTAAATGTATATCAATGTTTTATACATGAATACATTATAATTTATTGAACCATTCATCTATTGCTATTTATTTTAGCATATTTCCAATTTCCCACAATTATAAACCATACCAAGGTGAATGTCCTTGTAGCTGGACCTTTGGCCACAACTTCATTGGTTATTGTAATAGGTTGAATAGCATCCTCCCCAAATTCATGTCCACCTGTGACCTCAGAATGTGACCTAATTTGAAAATAGAGATTCTGCAGCTATAATTAGTTGAGTTCATATTGGATTAGGGCAAACCCTAAACCCAGTGACTGGAATCCTAATAAGAAGGCCATGTGAAGATGTTCAAAAGTCTACGTGACAACAGAGGTAGAGATTGGAATGATGCAACTACAAATAAAGGAATGTCAAAGAATACTGGCACTCACCTTAAACTAGAAAGTGTCAAAGAAGGGTTCTTCCTAGAGCCTTTAGAGGGATCAGGGTCCTACCAACACCTGCGGTGATTTTTCTAGAGCTCTAGCACCAGTGTCTCATTATGCCAACTTGTATGTTGGCTCTGATCAGCATTTAAATTATGAACCCTGCATTTGGGGCTTTATGGAATTATGTAAATTCAGAACCAGTTTCAGAAGTTGGCAGAGGGAGCCAGCCCAAAAGTAGTCTGAGACTGCAGTGATTGGTTTCTGAGAGAACTGGCATATAAAAATGAAACCTTCAGTCGGGCATGGTGGCACACACTTGTAATCCCAGTACTTGGGAGACTGAGACAGGAGGATCCGGGTTCGCAGCCAGCCTCAGCTACTTAGTGAGGCCCTCCTCAACTTAGTGAGACCCTGTTTCAAAATAAAGAATAAAAAATAGGGCTGGGGGTGTAGCTTGAAGGTAGAATGCCCCTGGGTTCAATCTCCAGTATCGCAAAAAAAAAAAAAAATGAAACCCTCTTGCCGGCCCCATGATCAGACCATGTTTTTCAACCTCATATGTTTTACCATACTTTTTCTAACATTGTACATCATGGTCTTACTATCCATCAAATGCCATGGACCACATAGCTCCATTTAAGCCATGCTTGAACTTAGAGGGTGATCCAGGTGCCAAATTGGGAATTGTGTGAGGGCCAGGAATAGCCCCCAGACACTGAGGCTCCCACAGAGCACTTGTCTGAACCTTCTTTCTCTAGATTTTTTTCCTTTCCTCCTTTGTCTTCTCATTCTTTTTAAAGTGGTGTTATTTTGCCTTTTTTCCCCTTTTCAATCTCCTTTACATTCAGCTGTAGAAGTCTCTCTGTCTCCTGATTGATGAGTCCTGGGAATTGTTTGGTACAAGCTGGAAGAGAGCCGGAGGTCTGAGTGGCCTTGGCGAGCACTTTCCCGTGCTCCTGTGGCTGCTTTTAAAAGCTACTACTCCTCTTTTGCTTAGGTGGAGATGATGTTTATCTGCTTCCCTGAGAGTTGGCACATGAATTAATTATCTAGTGTTTGTACAGCATTTGGAAGTTGATAAATGCTAATTATTATTACACTGCTATCTTGTCCTTTGTTCTAAATAACCTGAGGTAAAACAGACATATTGAAAAGTTGTCAAGAAAACAATGATCACCAGCACAAAACTTGTGATTGACCTCTCGTGAACTTCTTTACTTGCTATTGATCACTCTCCCTACATCTAGACCTTCCTTCCTGAATGGTGTAGCTGGAAGATAGTGTTCTCGAGGTGCGCCATGGGAGTAGTTTACCATTTCCAGGATCTACTATGTGGGAAGTATACTTTCTTTTTTCTTTTTTTTTTTTTTTTTGCGGTACCAGGGATGGAACCCAGGGGCATTCTACCTCCAAGCTATACCCTTGGCCCTATTTTTTATCCTTTATTTTGAAACTGGGTCTCACAAAGTTGAGGAGGGCCTCACTAAGTAGCTGAGGCTGGCCGCAAACCAGGATCCTCCGGTCTCCGCCTCCCAAGTACTGGGATTACAAGTGTGCGCCACCACGCCCAGTGGGAAGTATACTTTCTATGACTTATCTCTATGCATCCTCACAAAATGTGCGTGGGAGGTCATTGTCAGCGAGCAAGTGGGTATGGCAGTTCAGTCATCTGTTCACATCCCCCAGCTGGGAAGTGGCAGAGTCGGATTTTGAAGTCAGTGCCTTTTGGCTCTAAAGACCATGAGCTCCTTCTGCCACATCTGCTCAAGAAGGTAGGAAGTGTGAGTTGGCATGAAGCGAGAAAAAGACACCCACTCATTTTTTATTTTCGCAGCATCTACCAAACAAAACAAGACTTGTAAAGGAAGAGTGATCATAGCTAAAACTATCCGAGCCTACTAGTAAAGACTTTTAAATGTAAATATAATTCAGATTTGAAGTTGGAAAGGCTATTAGCAATAACTTAGTTCTGCACCTTCATGTGGCAGATGAGGAAAGTTAGACCCAGCAAAAGTGAATAATCCTGGCTCAAGTTCATTCAGATCTTTCGTGTGTGTGTGTGTGTGTGTGTGTGTGTGTGTGTGTGTTACTGGGGACTGAACCCAGGGCATTCTACCTCTGAGCTATACAACCCTGCCCTATTTTTTGTTTGTTTGTTTTTTCTTTTTTTGAAACAGGGTCTCACCAAGTTGCTCAGAACCTTGCTAAGTTGCTGAGGCTGGCCTCAAGCCTGTGATCCTCCTTTCTCGGCCTCCCAAGTACTGGGAGTACAGGAGTGTGCCACCACGCCCAACTTCACTCAGATCTTTTATTTGATACTCACTGTCATTTTTAATATAATAGTAATATAGCTAATATTTTAAGGCCGACTTGCTTACTGTGTGCAAGGCACTTTTCTAAGCCCTTTATGTGTACTAACTCATTTAATCCTCACAACTCTGCTTTAGAGTCGATATCATCTTTTTTTTTTTTTTTGCGGTCCCGGGGATTGAACCCAGGGACATTCTACCTCCAGGCTACACCCCTAACCCTATTTTTTTAATTATTATTTATTTTGAAACAGGGTCTCACTAAGTTGCAGGGGGCCTCACTAAGTGGCCGTGAACCCGGATCCTATGGTCTCAGCCTCCCAAGTACTGGGATTACAAGCATGCGCCACCACGCCCGACTAATATCATCTTTTAAAACAATAAAAATAACTACAAAAAAGGCACTGAAAGGTTTTATTAAAACGGTCCCTTTGGAAGGAAACTGCATATTCTAGGTATTTTACAGGAGAAAAGATCAATATTTTTCCAACTGTATTCCAAGGATTGCAAGCAACCCCACTCAGATGCGCAAGTGGTGGTAGGATAGAGACATAAAGTCACTGAGGTGCCAAGATTCCAGCCAGGATGCGACCCCACTCCGACTCTCAGTGGTTTTACATAATATTCTATGACTTGTGATTTAATCTGAACAGAGGGTTCATTGAATTTAAAGAGTTTGAAAGCCACTGAGCTAGATGACTTATGAGACCTGTCTAAATGGAAGACACCAAGTATCTACTTCCCACAATTCTTACCAGTCTCTTACATTCTTCGTGTCATTGGATAAACCTGTCCAGTCATCCTCTGAGGAAGTGAATACATGCACAGTGTTACAGTTTGGATCTAGAATGTTCCTCAAAAGCTCATGTGTTGAAGGCTTGGTCCCCAATGCAGCCATGTCCAGAGGTGGGACTTTGGGGCAGTGACTGGGACATGGAGGCTCTACCTCTTCAGTGGATTAATCCATTTGATGGATTCATATTATGAATGGATTACTAGGAGAAGGTAGAAACTGTAGGCAGGTAGGCATGGTTGGAGGAAGTCAGTCACTGGCGGCATGCCGTTGGGGACTATATCTTGCCCCTGGCCCTTTCCTCTCCATCTCTCTGCTTCCTGGCTACCATGAGCCGAGCAGCTTTCCTCCACCACACCCTCCTGCCATGATGTCCTGCCTCCCCTCAGGCCCAATGCAATGGAGCCAGCTGACCATGAAATAAATAAATCTTTCCTTCTCTACATTGTTCTTGTCAGGTATTTTGGTCACCACAATGTAAACCTGACTAGCACACACAGGATTCAGCTCACCAAAGTTGTACTTCAGAATAATATCAGAACCGAGGGTCTCCCCACTTTCCTTCCTTTGCCATCTTCATTAGAAACACAATCAGTTCTTGAGAAACTGATGAGTACAGCATCCGAGGCTGGAAGCTGGGATGAAATGGAATGGATGTCTTTCCACTGTTTCAGGCATCACATTTTAATAAAATGTAAACACATCCCCAGAATGGTTGCATGAACACTGGAATATCTGGGGGTGCCAAGGACAGTTGCATTTATAATGGAAATCGCCACTAAAACAATAGCACTAATACTTGAGCCTGGCAAAAAGTGAGCTTCAGAGTCTTACATCTAAGGCTCACGTAGCACAGGGTATGGTTTTAAAAGCCCTGTTCTTCACCGTGATATTTTCTCCTTACAAAGTCAGTTGTTCTCATGGGTAGCCTGCTACCCTCAATCATGTACATAATATTAAAATTGCAGCTCTGCACACAAGAATGGTGAAAAATGTCCACTGCGAGTACTATCACAGCAGATTTTAACATATCCATGCAGGGCTCTTTAATAAACTGCAAAACGGTTTAGGGCTTTGGAATTATTCAAAAGGACACATACCACTTAACGTGTGGGTGAGTTTGTGATTCCACCAGTAAAGATGTCTGCATCTTACTATTGGTATTTACTTTTGCGGTTGATTTTTTAAACTTAATATTGTTTCTGAAGAATGAGTTTTTGGCAGGCCCACGTTTAAATGACTGATTCTGGTCAAAGTTAATGGATCAGATCTGACTAGGTAAGTAAGACAGTCACTTTGGGAGGATCATTTGTAGCTTCTCCAGTCCTATTTAATGAGCTGGAAAAGTAATTTACTAGGTTTAATGTAGAAGCTGGAAAAAATTTATTTCAACCCCACCTCCAATACTTTTTGCTTTGAGAGTGTAGTTTAGTCACCTTATAAGGTCTGGAACATTGCCTTCTCGAACAATCCATTTTGATCTCTTGAAGATATTCTTACTCTGTTGGGGAAAAGTTTTCTTACATAAGCAATAAGATAAAGCTATTTTTTTTAGTATGCATAAAGTGCACAGGAGGAGGGAATAAGTAAGGAAGCCATTCACATTCTAGTATAAACAGCTTGGCAGACAGCAAAGCCAGAGTGAATGCTCTTCTTTACAAAGGGATTTTTTTTTTTACTTAGAATTTCAGGAAGGTAGGCATTAAAAAAAATAAAGATGATCATTGTGCAATGATTCTCCCTGGGAGAACTTTGGAAAAGAAGATAATTGAAATTGTTGGCACTAAAAACAATTTCGGCTTGCTTTATAATTTTTCCCAAGTAAAGTCCTTACCTTATTGATGCCTTTTCCAAAGGACACCTGTTTTGGACATGTTGTTATGGTGTGAATCAGGAATGTCCCCATAAAAGGTCATGTGTTGAAACCTGCTCTCCAATGCAGCAAGATTCAGAGGTGGGGCATGGTGTTGGAGGTAGATCACTGGGTGTGTGGCCTTGGGAGCTATATCTATCCCTGGCCTCTCCCCATCTCTCTTTTTGCTTCCTGGCTGCCATGAGCTGAGCAGTTTTCCTTTACCACTCCCTGCTGCCGTGATGTTTCTGCCTTGGAGCCAACAGACCATGGACTAGACCTCTGAACACATGAGCCAAAATAAACTTTTTCTCCTCTTAGTTGTTTTTGGCAGGTATTTGGTCATAGCAACACAAAGCTGACTAATACACATATGTTTTTTTAAAGTGATGGTTATGCATAATATCCCCACCCTGAGTTTTACTGAGGGCTTACCATCTGCCAACTGCTAAGCACTTTACACACACTGTCTCATTTCATCCCCACTGTAGCATTATGAGGTGAGTCCTACTTAGCAGGTACAACATGGTGTTTATTTCGCATTGCACTAAGCCCGTTACAAAGATTAACTCATTTAGTCTTCATTCTAACCCTCTGTAATAGGTACTATCATTTCCCATTTAACAGATACAAAAACTGAGATGCAAAGGAATTGGCTGACTTGCCCAAGATCCCACAGCTGGAAAGTTGTGGAAGAGGGATTTATGTCCAGGCATTCCAGCTCCAGAGTCAGCCTTCTCAACCTCTGTTGTGTATGATGTCATCTTCATCTGGGAGGGAATGGAAGCACAGAGAAAAATAGCTCGTCCAACCTCAAATGGGCCACAATAACAGAACTGGTATCAGACTCAGCTGGCCTACATGTAGAATTTACAAAAGTCAGCCCTTATGCCATGATGCCCATCTCCTTTACTTCTACCACTCATTCATAATATACTGGTCATGGCTGTTAGCATAAAGCAAAGGCCACATACACAGGCTTCCACCTGCATACAGATTTCACTGCAGCACTTATGGTAATGATAAGAGGAGAAAGGGAAGAAATTCACTGTATTATGTATTCAGCTTACCGTCTAGTTTAATTTCTGAATAGAGTTTGAGTTGTGGCTCATTAATGAGGATTATCTACATTGAATTAGTTACCAGTGCCAAAGCCAATCTTAACCTCTCTAGAGCAGTGCTTCTTAATCTTTACGAGCACATGAGTTAACTGAAGTTCCTGTGACAATGAAGACTCTGATTCAATAGGTCTGGATGGGCCTGAGACTCTGAATTTCTAGCAAGCTCCCAGGCCATTTTGATGCTGTTGAAAGCATCATGTGTCAAGTTGTAAGATTAGAGCATTGAATTTTTCCAAACCAAGTTTAAAAATT
Source organism: Glis glis (assembly GCA_004027185.1). Taxonomy (NCBI): domain Eukaryota; kingdom Metazoa; phylum Chordata; class Mammalia; order Rodentia; family Gliridae; genus Glis; species Glis glis. The sequence continues at coordinate 14,527 of PVJS01006810.1, forward strand.
AATCTGGAGACCCAGAATTCAAACTGGAAGGAGAGAACTTTCATAGATGGAAGAATATTTAGGTGGTTTGGAAGATCAGCACTGGGCCAAGGGATGGCTCCTGAGAGCTAAGCTACACAGACTCTCAAGATGGGCAGGAATGTTAACGTGTATCTGGTCCAATCACTCAACTCATGCCTGAATCCTCTCACATCCCTGCTGGGTCATTTTGAGCCTTGAGTTCAATAATTTTTTTCATTGAATGGAACCGAATATTCAACAGAACAAGAGACTAAATCATAGAAACAATCTAAAAGCAAAGACTAGGAGAAGAGGCTGTGATGTCTCACACCCGTCTGGGTAGACCTTTGCCTCCATTGTATATTTTTCGGGGCCTTTGGATATTTATTCAGAAGCTTTGATTATAAAAACAAATGCACTGTAGAATAAGCTGGGACTGCTGATTCCCTCCAGTGTTTGCCTCCCACTATGAAATAAAGATTCGGTGCTGACTGGCAGGTGAGAGACAGTGGCAGATGTGCAGCAGCTGGGCTGCTTCTTGGCTGTCCTGACTGAGTACAGGGACCTCAAGCCCAGAGATATTTTTCAGATCAGGAATCAAGGGGGTCATGATAGGACTTGTCCTTTCCATTTTGATTGTGCAGCCAGAACTCAAAGATACTCCTGTATTTGCATACTTTCACTTGTTCATTGTAGCTTTATGTCATAGTGAGGTTCAAAGTGGTATAAACATACACGCACAAAGCAGTTGGTGTATTATTGGATCCTTTGACTGGGGGGATGCCAACTTCTCTTTTCCAATCATCCTGTTTTCAGGCTGTTGTTTGACAGCTCTCTGCTTTCTGTTGCAGGTGCCAGGGGAGAGTGAGAAACAGTGGAAACCAGCCCTGGTTGTTCTGACGGAGAAAGACCTTTTACTCTATGACAGCATGCCGCGAAGGAAGGAAGCGTGGTGCAGCCCGGTTCACTCATACCCTCTTCTTGCCACCAGGTAGCCGTGACCTTGTGATGGGGTATGCTGCGGGTGCAGGTCAATTCTATTTTAATCCACTGCAATTATTTCAACACATTATATCATTGTCAACTGTTTCTGCAAGGGCTGAGTGCTCCTCAAGAACAGACCCACACAGTTTTAGCCAGACAGATTAATTATCATTTATGGCTAAACACGAGGCAACACAGAGTCACAGAGCAAAATACTCATCCTTCATCAAGGAAGTGACATCTGCGGGACAGCTGGAGGCTAGCCACTTTCCTGGTCTCCATCCCACTGCTTGGGAGATGAATTAGACATGTGTGTTTGCAGTCTCGAGGTCCCAGTGGAATCCTCAAGCAAGGGTCTTCACTTAGTGGCACCAGAATGCCTTGTGAGAACACCCCACTATGCTTTTCAGGCTTGTCCAGCACAGGGGAGGTCACAATAAGTTCTTCCTCCATTCTGTGAGGCTTCCTGGGGAAGTGTGGCTACCAGGCTCTGTCTGTTTCTTTAGGACCATCAGTGCTCATTCTTATTCAAATGAAATGCAGCATGCTAAAAAGCATTTTACTGAGGTGTGACTGACATGCAAAAATCTGCACATATACATGTGTACAATTGTATGAGTTTAGAGATATATATACACGTGGGAAACCATCACCACAACCAATCCCACAAAGTATATCCAATCAATACTGAAAATATTCATCATCTCCAAGAAGTGCCTTCTTCCATCTTTTTAATTTTACTTTATTTATCTTTATGTGATAAAACTATATAACATAAGATTCATCCTCTTGGCAAAATTTTAACTATATAATGCGGTATTATTAACTGTAGGTGCTATGTTGTCTAGTAGATCTGTAAAACATATTCATCTTGCATGACTGAAACTTTGTACCCTTTGATCAATACCTCCCCATTTCCCACTCTTCCCAGCCTCTGGCAACCTCCATTCTACTCTGCTTCTGTAGGATTAACTATTTTAGATTCCTCATATAATTGGAGTCATATAATATTTGTTCTTATATATCTGGTTTATTTTGTTTAGGATAATGCCTTCAGGTTCATCTATGTTGTCACAAATGGCAAAATTTCTTTTTTAAAGCTGAATAATACCCAATTGTATATAAATATCACATTTTCCTTATTGATGGAATTTGGAGGAATCATACTTCCTGATTTCAAATTACATTACAAAGCTGTAGTAATAAAAAATGTGAGGTTCTGGCATAAAAATATATAGACCAAGGGAACAAAACAGAGAGCCCAGAAATAAATGCACCCATTTACAGTCAACTGATCTTTGACAAGGGTGGGAAGAAGACACAATAGGGCCAGGATAGTCCCTTCAATAAATGGTGCTGAGGAAATTGGATATCCATATGCAAAAGAATGACATTGGACCCTTATGTTAAATCATACACGAAAATCAATGCAAAAGAGATTAAGGACTTAGAGTAGAACCTGAAACCATAAAAGTCCTAGAAGAAAACATAGTGGAAAAGCTTATTGGCATTGGCCTTGGCACTACTTTCTTGGATACAACATAAAAAGCACAAACAACAAAAGAAAAAGTAGGTAGACAGGATTATATAAAACTAAAAGGCATAAGAAAGGAACTAATCAACAAAATGAAAAGGCAACCTACAGAAGAGGAGAAAAGATTGGCAAACCATGTATCTGATAAAAGGTTAGTATCCAAAATATGTAAGGGTGCCCTATGTCTCAATAACAACAAAAAACTTGATTAAAAGAATGGGCAAAGGACCTGATTAGACATTTCTCCAAAGATGACACACAAATGGCCAACAGGTATATAAAAATAAATGCTCAACACCAATAATCATTAGGGAAATGCAAATCAAAACCACCAAGAGATACCACCTCACACCTGTGAGGATAGCTATTATACACAGTCGAAAGGTAATAAGTGTATTATACAAAGTTGAAAGACAGTAAGTGTTGACAAAAGTGTAGGAAAAGGGAACCCTTGTGCACTATTGGCAGGAATGTAAAATGGTATAGCCACTCTGGAAAACAGTATGGAGATTCTTCCAGAAATTAAAAATAGAACTACCATATGATCTGGTGGCAATCTCACTCTGGGTATATAGCCAAAAGAATTAAAATTAGAATTTCATAAGTATATTTATACTCTCATGTTCATTGCAGCATTATTCACAGTAGCCAGGGCATGAAATATGGTCTTTCTGGGCCATATTCTGTCTCCTTCTTTGAAGGCCTCTATCCTGAGAACAAAACAGAGTCTTACCTTCAAGCAGTGGACCCCTCCCATACCTGGCTTCTTTTGTCAGGTTTTTCTGAATGTGCTTTATGACAAAGGGCTATTTTCACTCCTTCTATACTGCTTGGCATGCTAAATTAACATTGGTGGCCTTCCTGGTATTGGGAGGGGCAATATTGGGCCTCAAATGCCTTTGAATCAATTATTGAACAGTGTGGGACAAACTCTGGAAAGAGTATGGTCCCAGAGTTTGGTCCAACAGACACAGTACTGTGCACTTAGGCTGGAGGTGTGGGGACATCTGTCCTGAGCAACAGAAGAACAAAATCAAAATACATTCCCTTTCCTAGAAAGACTGAGATGCCAAACAAGTTATAGTCAAGGCTCCAGTGGAAGAGAATGAGAACCAATAGGAGAATGAGAGATAGCACAAGATCAAAATGGATAGCAAGTGGAGTTGAAGCTTCTTAAAGTCTTTCTCATTTCCAGTCATGGTTGATAATAGATACTCACAAATGCCATTTGAAGATGGAAATTATTGAAGGCAGTAGGGAAGAGAGGAAGTTTTCAGGGGCTAGGAGCCAGGTCTAAATCACTTTAAAAAATGAAAAGGATTTAACTATTGAGACTTCTAAGCTTCAAAATCTACGGAAGAATGACTCTTAAGGATAATACACATACTAATAAGCCCTTGATAATCAGAATCCAAACATCATAAAATGTACACACAAAGATTTCGGCCACGCCTTAGGAGCCAATCAAATTCAGCCCGATCGCTCACTTCACTTTCTGCAGTCTACATCTGCAGGCCTCACCCACAGGCACTAATTCAGATTCTGGGAAAGTCCCACAATTGAAAATCAGAGAAAGATTAGACCAGAGTCACCGTATTTCAGTTACTAAGAAGGGAAATTAGATTCATGCCTCCTGACATAATTTTCAAGAACAAAAGTTAAAATAAGGTAATGTTTCTAGGTAACTCTCAGGCAACAGGAAAATAGAATTAACAACCCTACTACACAGTTTTCTCCTCACAACTCCTAAGTATTCTAACCAGTGGAGACTGCCCATTCATTCATTCATTCCTCAACATTTATAAATCCTCTTCCATGTGCCAGGGGTTATAACTGGGACAAGTGCTAAATAGGTGAAAAGAAAAACTTCAAACTTGTGAACCCATCACTGCCACGCCAGTCTGGAGGAATTGCTTTGATGCGCAGGGGTAGACAAGAGACCATTTGGAGTGAAGGCAACAAAACATGCTTGACTCTGCCTGGGGCAGAGATGAGGAGTCTTTAGAGTGGAAAATATGTTTAAATGGAATCCTGAGTGAGAACTCACCAGAGGAACAGGAATGGGAGGTAGAGAGAGGGGCATGGCCTTTCCAGGAAGAGGGGAAACGCCTGCACAGAGCTGCTTCCTGCGGTGCTTGTGTGGCCCTGTTAGAGCTCCAGGCCTGGCCTTGGGGAGTGTAGAGGCGGGTCAGCTGCTGGCTGAGTACTTAGCACTTGAGGCAGGTTACCACCTACATTCCTGTATTCATTCTGCAAGCCTCTGTGAGCGTGCTGGTCTTACAGATTTGGCATCTGAGGCTCAGATGAGGAAATTTGCCCCAGGTCACATAGTTTATAGCTTGGGGGCAGTGTGACCCAACCACCTATACCTTAGTACCATTGGAGGTCTACACAGGCCTGGGGATGGAGAGGAAGACTTTTTACTATTACATCTTTTTGTGCCCGTTGAAATCTGAGCTGTGGGGAGCATTAGGAGTCTTTGGAGGTGGTAGGAGTCATGGATGTGATCTGGGGAGATGTTGGTGTAAAATAACAAAGGTCCAAGAGGTGACTGCTGAATCCAAACAATGATCCCATTCCATGGTTTAAAAGAGAATAAATGGATAAAAAATAAACCAAATTTCTGTACGGGCACAAAGTACTCAGGAAGAGAGAATTGCTTGTCAGTAGTCACTCTTCTCTCAGGTTTTTTGTCATGCAACTAGATTGAGCAGAGGGACTGCAGGACCTTGGTAAGACCCAGAAGAGACGCTCTGCTTAGGCCAGGCTGCTCAGGGATGGAAAAGGAGACAAGGACTCAGGGAGAAGTCAGTCATTAAGCAGACTAATGCAACCAAGAGAAACCCACAAGGCAAGAGGGCAGAGGGAAGCCAAGCGAGAGATGATTCCTCAGTCTTGGCCGGACCCTACACAGTGTTCAAGAGCTGCGCTCCCCAATATGGCCATCACCAGCCACGTGTGGATATTTACATGAATTCAATGTGAATAAAATTAAACATTCAGTTCCTCAGTCTTACTCCTCACATTTCAGGTTCTCAACAGTCATGTGGCTAGTGGCTACCATTTTGGACAGCACAGATCTAGAACATTCCCATTACTACCAAACTTTCTATTGATCAGTGCTGACCTAGGGCATATACAGATGGTCCCCAACTTATGATGGTTCAGCTCATGATTTTTGTTGACATTATGATGGGGCAAAAGTGATACGCATTTCGTAAAAACCTTTTTTTTAAATTTTGACTTTTGATCTTTTCCTGGACTGGCCATATGCAGTTGGCACAGTTACTCTTTGGTGATGGGGAGAAGGGGAGGCAACCAACATTCTGCAGTGTCCGATGTTGCTAAGTTTTGATATTCAGCAGGTTACCTGTATTCAAGGCAATTTTTCACTTAAGGTACTTTCAAAGTGCGATGGTTTTATCAGGCTGTAGCCCCATCCTAAGTCAAGGAGCAACTGCAATGCCTCCTTCAGAGTTTGTCCTGACTCAGATCAGCATCTGGTTTTGCAAGCTCCCACAGCAGTCCTTCCAAAGCTAAGGGTGCCAGATGGATGTCATCTCACAGGCTCTTCGGGCTGTCTGCACGAGCAGGCTCAGCAGCTCCAGGGACTCAGGGCAGTTGCTAAAGGTGACAGGTGACAGCCATTGAAAGCAAAGCTCTCAGAAGGAGGGATGGATGCACAAAACAGCAAACAGGATCTGAGGAGCTTCGGGTGGGATGCTGCGAGTAACTGTTCCAGGCCCACAGGTGACAGGGATGCCAGGCCTGAACTGTGAGCAAAGCACATGAATCGCCTAAAACCAGACACCTGCATCTGATATATAGAAATAGAAGCAGGGAACCCCTTCAAGTGCATAATTGTTGTCATTGAGAATGTTAGATGCAGCATAAAGACATTGGTATCGACCACCAAAACTTAAAGGAGAGCCAGCAGTGATACTTGTTTCCTCAGCTCTCTCTCCCCTCCCAAATTACCCAGCCCAAACACTGAATTGCAAAATGGATCTCTCTCTCTCCATATATATATATATATATCCCCTCTTATGACACATTTACTTTATCCAGCTCCTTAGAGGTCCTGTCTCCAAACACAATCACATTGGGGTAAGGACTTCAATATATGTGTTTGTGGGTGGGCATACCATTCATTCATTCATTCATTGCATATATATACATACATATATATATATATATATATATATATATATATATATACACGCACTAGCCCTACAAGCAATGATACAATTAAGCCCATTGTCATTACCTTGAACTCCAGCTGACAAGCTTGTGAAGCAGAGAATGTCCAACATGTTCAGGTGTCGCCGGCCATGCATTCTTACCTTCATACCCTCGAGCTTGCAGATGACTTGCTCCCTGGTCCTGAGCAGCAGCCTGGAAATGGAAGAGCTGGGAATTTGCATCCTAGTCAATCTCCCACCAGAACGGAACTCAGCTCCACTCTTCTTCCCTCTTTCAGGGCCCTCGTCTGTTAAATGCACTCAGCGGTGTGTCATCTCTGAAGCCCATGGGAAAATGTGCTTTGGTGAAATAGGTTTTCAATAGACATTTTGGCTTTGGCATCAACTGCCCTTATTTAAGTTCACCAAGTGGTGCTTTCTGTGTTGCATACAGTCAGGTGACCCTGTGTCCTTTATATATGAGCATTTGGGCATGTACCCTGACCAGTAGCATTCTTTGTCTTTGTATATTCATAAAGAAGCAGAGCCTTGTTTTTATTTTTATTTTTTGTAATGGGTATTAAACCCAGGGATGATCTACCTCTGAGCTATACCCCCAGCCCTTTTTATTTATTTTGTTTGTTTGTTTTTGAAACAGGGTCTCGCTAGGTTGCTGAGAATCTCACTAAGTTGCTGAGGCTGGTCTCAAACCTGTGATCTTCCTGTCTCAGCCTCCCAAGTACTGGGATTACAGATATGCACCACCACGCCTAGCTGGAGCCTTGTCCTTTTAAATGTTTATTCTAAAAATCTTTTATTGAGGTCTAATTTGCAAATGGTAATGTGCATAAGTTTTAAGTGTATGGCTTAATCAATTTTTATTTATGAATATGGAGCCATGTCCTTTAAATTTTTATTATATGATGTCTACTGATTAATCATCCTGAGTGACATTATCAAGGAGGCCGTGGGAGAACCTTTTGCAAAATAGATCAAGATGGTAATAAACCAATAGCTGTACCTTATGGCACACAGATCAGTGCCAACTGGATTAGATTAGGGTTTGTAAAACTTCCCCAATTTCAGAATCACCGAGCTGTTTATTAAGCTGCAGGTCCTCAGGCCCCTGCCTCCTGTGTTCTGGCCGAGCAGTAGGGTCAGAAGTAGATGTGTTCAATAAGCATCAGGCAAATGTAGTACTCAGGGTTAGCACATTTAAGCCTCACAACACTAGGAAGCTAAGGTTTTACTCTATTTCACAGATGACTGTGGATCTAAGAAGTAAATTACACAAAGTTATACACTAGTAACAGGCCTGAAA
>PVJS01006810.1:22646-58499 GCA_004027185.1 Glis glis
GGAGGGCCTCACTAGGTAGAGAGAGAGAGATAGAGAGAGAGAGAGAGAGAGAGAGAGGGAGGAGAGAGAGGAGAGAGAGAGAGAGAGAGAGAGAGAGAGAATGCTCGCGCATGCGCGCTGAGGCTGGCCGCGAACCCGGATCCTCCGGTCTCCGCCTCCCAAAGTACTGGGATTACAAGCGTGCGCCACCACGCCTGGCTCTAGTTTTCCCTTATTTTTAAGGAGATATTTTCCAAGCTTTTTGGTGTATTTTTATCTTTTAATTTTTATTTATCTTGTGGTACTTTGTTCACTTGATTCCCAGTTTATGGTCTGTAGACCGTGAGCAAATCACTGCTCTCTCATCTCCGTTTCCCCATCGGAAAAATTAGATCATAGTGTCTACTTCAGGGTGACTATGAAAATTAAAACATGATGGACATATTAGTTAGTCAAAACAAAATACAGTTTGAGTACTCCTTATCCGAAATACATGAAACCGGAATTGTTTCAGATTGGGGATTTTTTTTTATTTTGGAATTTGTGCAGTACATGGGATATTATGGGGAGGGGACCTAGATCTAAACACCGTATACACATAGCTTGAAGGTAATTTAAAACAATATTTTTAATAATTTTGTGAGTGAAACAGTATCATGGTGTGGAATTTTCTACTTGTGGTGTCGACAGGACTCACAAAGTTTTGGATTGGGGATCATTTCGGATTTTGGATTTTCAGATTAGGGATGCTCAACCTGTACTATAGATGGGGAGGGAGGGCTGTTAAAGAATAGAAAATTATTTTCTTAGGCGGGCATGGTGGCACACGCTTGTAATCCCACTACTTGGGAGGCTGAGACAGGAGGATCCAGGTTCGCGGTCAGCCTCAGCTACTTAGTGAGGCCCTCCGCAACTTAGTGAGACCCTGTTTCAAAATAAAGAATAAAAAACAGGGCTGGGGGTGTAGCTCGGAGGTAGAATGCCCCTGGGTTCAATCCCCAGTACCGCAAAAAAAAAAAAAAATAGAAAATTATTTTCTTAAAATTCTAGAGGCTGGAAGTCCAGGCTTAAGCTGCCAGCCTGGTCAATTCTGGGGCCCACTTCTTGGCTCGTAGACAGTCACCCTTGTTTGTTGTCCTCACGTGACCTCTTTTTCGTTCTTGCCTGGAGAGAGTGCAAGCCCTCTGGTGTCTTTTCTTATGAGGACTCTAATCCTATGCCCAATCCTATGGTACTGGAGCCCCCCCTTTTATGACACATTTATTTATTCAGCTCCTTAGAGGTCCTGTCTCCAAAAACAATCACACTGGGGTAAGTACTTCAATATATGTGTTTGTGGGTGGGCACACCATTCATTCATTCATTCATTCATTCATTCATTCATTGCTTATAGCAATGGCACAGGTACAGCCTCCTTCAACCTAAAGCCCAACACACAGCAGAACTGGGTGACTGTTAGCCCCTTCCCTTCTCCTTAGCAGTGCTGGGAAACTTTGTTTGCAATGTCAAAGACAGACTCTTCACTCACAAGAGAGACTGCCTAGGACCAGTCAGTAGGAAACAGGTTTCTTCTAAATTGAGTTACTTCCTCAAACAGTTCAGAGTTGATTTATTTGTTTGGGTTTTGTTTCTTTTAAAGGCCCAGGCACATCTAATTTATATTTTTCTGGGAGATGAAAATTTGATTGTGGTTCACAGCAGTGGTACCAGAAATGCTCACACCATGTTCTTGGTGTCGAATGTCATGCAGAGACATTCCTGAGCAGTCGTCTCTCCTACAGACAAACTTCGATGGTGCCCCTGTGCATCGATGGTGCGATTTATAGCAGTACACTCGGGAAGTTTGCAAACATATTGTAATTTTAGCTATTCTCACCCCTCAGCTTTTTATGAGTCCTTGGGAAAACGTTTTTTGCTTAGTCAAAGTTTATTTGATATTGCTGAACATTTAAAAAAAACAACACTTGCCCATATGGAGTAAAAGTGTTGTTGTTTTGTCACTATTGTCAAAATTGGCAATTTGGATGGGTCTACAGAGAACAAGGATTAAGGTCATAATATTTCTGGAATTCTAGCGGAGGTTTAACCCAGAAATTCTGCACGCTGGGTCCCAGTGGCTGGCAGAAGTTTCAGAAACACAGAGCTTGTAAAATGAGTGACGCTGCTCTGAGCCCAGTTTGCCGATCTGTGGACCCGAGAGAAGGGAGTGGAGTGGCCTTGAAAGAGGAACCGACGAGTGTGTACTTCTTTCCGGCCACCTAGGAGCCGGGGACACCGAGCATTTCTCCCAACCATGTTGGGTAATATTTGTTGCCTAAGGAAATGACCTGTTTCTAAATGCTAAAAGTAGTTGTGGCCTCAGGCCAGCCTTGGAAATTTTAGGCACTCTTTCCTCTGGGGAATTAGGCCAATCGCATGCATCCAACATTAAATTATAATTGGACTTTGGTTTTCATGCTAAGCCTGGGAGGCATCCTCACTCTGGGAATGTGGACATTTTCCACGGGCATTCTCTAGGGTGGCATGAAAGGAGCTCCATGCCCGAGCATCTATGCCCTGTCAATCACAGAGTGTAGGGTTGGCTTCCCTTCCCCACCATCCCATGGGTAACCATAGGCCTGGTGCTTCTACTGGCTGCCGGCCCCATCCTCCCTCCTGCTAACTGTGACATCCTCAGGGTTGGTGGGTCAGAGAAAAGCAGAGTGGGCAGACCCATGGACTTTGGGATCAGACGACCCAGCAGTTGAACCCTGAGACCTCAATTTGCAATGTGATCTTGGGCACAATAGCATTATCTCCAAATCCAAGTCTCTTCCTCTGTACAATGGGGCGTCTGTATGATTTTCATTTCCCTTTAAAAAAAAAAAAAGCAAAATGTGGGAGAGATGGAAGGTTGAGTGTTTTAAGAGCTGATTCTCAGGTTACTCACCCATGTTTCATTTTCCTAGTAAAACAGCATGGATTTTAATTGTCATTAGCTTACACGGAGACATTCTCTCATTTTGTAATACATATTCTGTACACACCGTGGCACGCATGGACTAATTAAAGCCTTGATGAGACAAGAGAAGATGTAAGAGATAATCAGAAGTTTCAAATTTAAAGAATTATAGTTCTAACAGTGCTAAATAATAAAAAAGACAGTTAACTTCAAAGGAAAATTTTCTTAAGACATTGAACTATTATCAGGCAAGAATATGCCATAGATTTCTTTTTTTTTTTCTTTTTGTGGTATTGAGGATTGAACCCAGGGGTATTCTATCTCCGAGCTACTATTTTTATACTAGTCCTACTTTTATTTCTTAATTTTGAAACAGGGTCTCGCTAGGTCGATGAAAGTCTCACTACTTACTGAGGCTGTCCTCAAACCTGCAATCCTCCTGTCTCAACCTCCCAAGTACTGGGATTATAAGCGTGCGCCACCACACCTGGCTTATCCCTTAGATTTCAAGTCTTGCTTACCTCTGGAGAAAAGTGGCACCTGGATCAATCAAATCCAGGATGACCTAAAGTCCTCATTCTACTTTTTCCTTCTCCACCTATAGCTGATGGGCTGGAGTTTGCCCCCCTTTCCTGGTGTGATGGAAAGAGGATGGACTCTGTAGAATACAAACCTGTGTTTAAGTTCCGGACTCTAACTATGGGATCCTGGGCAGCTATTTTGCTGCACAGAACCATGGATCATTCCTTGTTTAAGTGAAGCTCATAATACCGCATTCGAAAAATCACTGTGGAGAATGAAATGAGGCATCCGTGCAACCTTTCCTACAGGGAGCAGTCACTTTCCTCCCTGCTCACTGCTGCTGACTGCTGGGAAAGGTCACGAGACCACAGGTGAAGGAGGGCAGGGAAGACAATCACCTGTCTCCACCTGGTTAATACCACGAAAGAGTCAAGGATGGTCTCCAAACTGTTCTGTTGCTCATTCGCCAGTAATGTTGGTCTTTGTTTATAGTCAGTATCAACTTTCTGAAAGATGGCACCTTGCCTGACTTTCAACACCACATTCAGATAAAAGAAGTTTAGAAGCTAGAAATGAGGCAATTGGTCGGCTTTTCCTGTCTGGGGAAGAGGGGCGGTCCTTCCCACCTTACAATTTGTATCTGTTAGTGATTCTTTGTCCTACAGTTCTTTCCTAGAGCATATACTGATTGCTAGGCTCCACTGGGGAGGCCAGGGGGTGAAAGTATTTCAGATCACCAGAACCATGTGGGGGATCTAACCAGTTGCTCCTTCCTTCCTTCCTTCCTTCCTTCCTTCCTTCCTTCCTTCCTTCCTATTTTCTTTCTTTCTTACTCTTCTCTCTTTCTCTCTTTACTTAGTGTGTGTGTGTGAGTGAGTGTGTGTGTGTGTGTGTGTGAGTGTGTGAGTGTGTGTGTGTGAGAGTGTGTGTGTGTGTGTGTGTGTGTGTGTGTGTGGCTTGCATTGTGGTATCTTCTGGGAGATGCTAATTACAGCAATTAAGTAAAATGAGGATGTAATATTGCTTAGCAACCCAGTTACCTAATATGTAATTTTCCTAATTTGGCTGAATCTGTGTGCTGCAACTGTTGTTGCTTTAATTAAGGATATTAATAATAATGTTTTTGTATGGATCATTTTATGCAACATTCCCTAACACCTATCCAGAATTAAATTAATGCCTCAGCATCCCTTGTGAGACAAGGATTTTTGCTTGTTTGTTTGTTTTTCGCAAAAAACAGTCAGGCTAAAAGCCATATCTGAGGATCCAGTACTGGTGCTGCAGCCCAGTGCCCCAGGTGTTGGTGGAGAAATGCTAGTCCTACTCTCCTGCAGAGATGAGTCTCTCTGCTGCAAGTTCCCTGAGCCTTGAACAGACTTGACCTGAATGTCATCGTATCAGGCAGCCAGGCTGAGCCTCAGGAAATCTACCACTTTGGACATTTGAAATAATGTTAAGGCATTTTCTCCTTTCTTTTTATCTGGTTTAAGGACCCATATATATATATATATATATATATATATATATATATATATACATATATATATATTTCTTTGAATTGGATCCATGCCACCATGAATGTGACATGTTAATGATTTTCCTGTTTTGAAATAAAACAGTCAACTTATGTCCTCCACACCAAAAAAGATAACTATAGTTCCATAAACCAGCAAGTTACTACTTAAAAACACCAGTTGCTAAAGATGGATTTAAAGGAAGAAATAGGAAATGGATGTTAGACCGTTCTTATGAAATATTTCATCCTATCTCATGTTTGTTTGTTTGTTTTGTTTTTGTACTGGGGACTGAACCCAGGGGCATTCTACCTCTGAGCTGTACCCCCAGCCCTATTTTTTTTTTTCATTTTGAAACATGATCTTGCTAAGTTGCTGAGGGTCTCTCTAAATTGCTGAGGCTGTCTTGAACCTCTGCTCCTCCTGTCTCAACCACCCAAGCACTGGGATTACAGGTGTGCACCAACATGCCCAGCTCCTAGTTATCTTTTAAAATCACTTTTGTAAGCCTGGTGTTTGGTGCACACCTGTAATAACAGTACTTGGGAGGCTGAGACAGGAGGATCTGAGGTTCAAAGCCAGCATCAATGAGTTTGCGAGACCCTTTCAAAGTAAAAGATTAACGTTTGTTCAGGGCTGAACTAATCTGAAAGTCAGTATGCAATGGATGTAAACCCAGGTTCTTTGAACTAGCATTAGCTACTACAGTTCTGTGTGGTCAAGGGGCTGAGTACGGGAGAGGAATCACACAGCAGTCATTAATCACAAATTTCTTATACCATCATCCTTTTTGTATTCTAGCTCTTCATTAAGTCATTCATTTAGCAAATATTTACTGAGTGCCTGCTATGTGCTAGGAATAGTTCTAGGTGCTAGGGATACAGCAGGGAACAATGAAATAAAAATTTCTGTCCTGATCAGACTTACATTCTAATGATAATGGTGGCGTCTACAACACATTCCGTGCTAAATGCTGTTTCATGTAGCCTTCACATATCACCTTATCTAATTTTCACAATACCATGAGGTAGGCAGATTATTATCCCCAGTTTGGGGTTAAGGAAACTGAGGCATGGAGAGTTTAAGAAATTTGCCAAGGAGCTGGGAATGGTGGTGCACACCTGTAAACCCAGTTCTTGGGAGGCTGAGACAGGAGGATCTCAGGTTCGAGGATAGCCTCAGCAAGTAGCAAGACTCTTAGCAACATAGTGAGACCCTGCTTCAAAATAAAAATTTAAAATAGAGCTGAGAGTGTAGCTTGGAGGTAGAATGCCCCTGGGTTCATTCCCTAGTACTACAGGGAAAAAAAAAGAGAGAGAGAGAGAGAAAGAAAGAAAGAAAGGAAAGAAAGAAAGAAAGAAAGAAAGAAAGAAAGAAAGAAAGAAGGAAGGAAGGAAGGAAGGAAAGAAGGAAAGAAGGAAGGAAGGAGGGAGGGAGGGAGGGAGGGAGGGAGGAGGAACTTGCCAGGGCCTCTCAGTCAGAGCTGGGAGCTTGTATCTAGGTGTTTGTCTGCTCCACCTCCTAATACCTATGACTTTATTCTCTTGCCCTTCTTGCTACTATTATATGGTCCTATTCATTTTTCACTTATTCTCACTCCTAGCTAATAGGAAATGTAAAATCTTGCTGGAGTTTGTGTCTTTTCTTCCAACCATGGGCTGTATCGACCTTTTATAGCCAGAGAACAAGGCACGCCCTGGGGTTTCTCAGGCATTTGCAGTTAAAACTTGGAAATTGGGTGTGAATGGCAGCTTAGAAGCCTGTCCCAGGGTGCCAGTGTTTTTTCCTAGCTGGGCAAGGAAGTTATCTTTTCTTGGGAGGCAGCATTTTTCTTGGTTGCTATAGTTTAGTTGCTGCCACAGATAAGAGACAGATGGTCATATTTTTAAGGATACACAAATAGCTTAAAATGTAAAATAATTGAAAGATAAACAATAGCTATTTCAGAATCCCCCCTGAGACTCAGATCAGAACAGATCTTTGGGAAAAAATCTTGGTAGGAATATAAAAAGTCTGTTCCTGGCAGAATGGGGGGGGGGGACAGGCAGACAGATTTTAGCCCTACCTTTTCAAATGTCCAAATGTCCAAATGATAACTTTTAAAATCTTAATGTCCTCTGACATTTACTTGGCACTCAATTCTCAGAACCTGGCTAAAGTAATGTGTTCCCAAGTATCGTCTACAAATAAAGAGCCCATTAAGGAAGCCCTTTCACTGGTCCCAAATTACAAAGCATTTCAGAACAGATCAATTGTGTATATGTCTGTGTGCTTTCCTTTGCAAAAATGAACTTGAATTTTTAAAATGTTTTGAAGAACATGCATATATGCAGTTATCTGACCAGTGCTTATTGAACAAGGAATCAGTGGGAGAGATCGGACCATGGAATCAGGGGGAGAGATCTGACTCCTACCTTAAAGAAGAATAAGGTGTATGAGCCAGTAGTCATAAAACAGTGGGCTAAATGGATTGTTGATGATACATGGGAATCCAGAAGCGGGGCCAATACCTGAGGAGGAGATCATATGGTGATGTGCTGGGACATGAGCTCCAGAAGATCACTTTGTTGTCAACAAGTTGGTTTTCCCCAACATCTGCTTACCCAGGAGCTGTCATGCTCATACATGTATGTATGTCATGCTCATACATGAGCAGCAACTCTTACCAAGCTAGCAACCATCATCGCTTAGCTGCCAGCTTAGGCAGTTGCTGGATGTGCTTCTGCCTCATCCTACCTTTCAAGAAGCAAACTGTCTGTTCCGAGTGTGGTTCCCTCTAGATGGGCCCAAATCGAGAGACGGCCTTGATGAAACTATAGACTGTCCAAGGGAGGACACTCTCTAGCATGCCTGGGAAGTCACTGACCAGCCTATGCTTGAACACTTGCACAGATATGATGGACATTTATGCTTACCCCTTTCTCCTCTCCATTCCTCACTCAGTCTTCCCTTTTCCAGACAAAACATCTCCAAACTATGCTCTTATGAAATAGTTTTCAGTACTTTCTTGTTTTGATCATTGTCTTCTCATGTCATAATATTAATATCACTGGTATCCTTTGTAATTCTATTTGCTTTTATGCATGTACAAACATTATTCAGACTAGGGGCCCATAGATGTCATTATACTCCCAAAGGTATTCGTGACACAAAAAGATTAAGAAGCACTCTCTTGAAGTGTGGGGCCTGGAACTGAATGCTGTGTTTCAGGTCTCATCTGATTAGTGCAGGGTAACACAAGACAGTCACGTGCTCTAGTCCAGTGGTGTGGTTTTAGTTCACATTAGTATTGTTCACAACTCTGGGTTGAGGTGAGTATCAACTAGATTTGCCATGATGCTTCTACATTATGTCTCCTTCATTATTGTTCTGTTGTTGTTTGTTAACTGCAGTGCATAGCTATCTTATATCCTGATTCTGTGTTCTTTCTTCTGACTTTTGGACCATCTACTAACTAGTAGATTACTAATTACTGTTAGTGTTGTCCTCTATAACTTCATAAAAGTCATTGGTAAAAATAGTTAACAGGGCAGGATGGGGGATATTCCTTTGTCTCTCTCCCTAATTAAATTGAATCATAAAGGCTATGATCATTTAGCAAAGGAAGCTTTGCACCAACACCTTTTTAAGTCTGATATGAACATTAAAGGGAAGTTTTTCAGCAAGTTCTTTCTGAATATTCACTTCATCTATTAATTTTCTAGTAATCTTATTTTCGAATGAAGCTGTTGAATGTAGGCAAGCCCAATAGCTTACCGTGAACTACTATTTCTCCTTTTCCTGAATCAGAAATGAATGTTTCTAAAGTCCATTGCAGAATCTTGGACGGGAATAGGGTTACAGAATCTACCTTATTCCATGCTTTGAAAGTCAGGATATAATACCCACCTTTCTAGTCTTCTAATGTCTTGCTTGTTCTCCCCGATTTCCCCGGTATATAACCTTCACTTATGTAAGTATTTGAGTCTTTCCAGGGCCTCAGTGTGTAATCTTCCCAGGAGAGGACTTGAAGCAGCAGGTGTTCTTGTAGAAATGCCACTACCTCTGCACTTCTATTGTACCTTACTCAGGGTCCAGTCAGTATCATTGTTAGCCCAAAGGTGCAGGACTGCCTCTAAGTCTGCTTGTCCCATAGACATAAAAACAGTAGCTCATGCTGGTGTGGTGGTGCATGCCTGTAATCTCCCAGTACTTGGGCAGCTGAGAGGATCACAGGTTCAAGGCCAGCCTCTGTGACTTAGGAGTCCCTCAGCAACTTAGTGAAACCCTGTTTCAAAATGAAAAATAAAATAAGGCTTGGGGTATAGCTCAGAGGTAGAATGCCCGCTGGGTTCAATCCCTAGTACCACACACACACACAAAGAATAGCTTTTCTGTTGCTGTCTTTGGCATTGTTAGGAAAGCGTTGTTCACTTAGACTTTAAATTTCCCATCTAAATAACTATTTCTTTTGAATATTGTTTTGACTCTGTCTCATTCAGCATTCTCACTGTGGTATAATCCAATACAATTGACCACACAACTCAGACAAATGAAGGTTTATCTGCTCACAGTTCTTGGAGATTTCAGAGGTTCAGTCCATGTCAGGCCTCGTCTGCGGAGCTCAGGGCATGGCGGTAGAAATCAGAGAGAAGGAGAGATCAAGGGCTCTGCTTCACATCACAGAGGCTGGGAGCTAGAGAGAGAACAAGAGAAGCGGGAACCTTATATAACCCCCAAAGCCACACCCTGAAGGAGCACTCATTGGCAACCAAGCCCCAATTCCAACATCGCTGCCTTGTTTCCATAAGGGCTAGGGGGACATTCTAAATACAAATCATTACAGACTCCTTGTAAATGTTCTCTCCTTTGTGCTGGACATGGCCCTTTGGGGATCTTAGTGTTACTTAACTTAGAACCCAAGAATTGGGTTCTGAAAATCTTAAGGTTCTAATGTAATATTACTTTAGCTTATGTTGCATTTTAGTTGCCTGCGAGCCATTTGAATGGTGATACTCAGTGAGCAGGCCATTGGATAGACATTTTCAATATTATACAAAATGTATCCAGTATTACTTTATCAGATGGGAGTGGCAAAATGACAATGAAAATTCATCTCAACAGAGTATTTCACACAGCCCTGATAAGTTGAATTAGTCCACTGCGTTTTCTCTATCACTTCCCAGCTGCTACCACTCCTACCACCATGGTGGCCCCATAACATAAAAGGTCATGGAAAGGATTTTGAGTCTATGTCACTCAGTGGCCTCGACTCATCTTTGAAATACCATGATATGTAAGACAACCAGCTGTTTATTCATTCTCATTAAGGTGGTAGAGTGGCAAATGTCCGTATTTCTATGTATCATCCAAGCTTATCATGGTCAACAATCAAAATCAATTAGTTGGGGATGATATAAAGAACAACGGAAATCTGTTATTTCCAACCTCTTGATAGGAATGAAATAACAAATATTTGCTAAATCTGGGGGTCCTTCTAGGTGCCAGAACCCATTGATTTTCAAGAGGTTCAGATTGACCTGCTGGAGGAAGATCTTCACAATGATCGAGTAACTACAAGGAGGAGGAATGATTCTACACTCATCCAACCCACCTTTGGCTCATTCTCTCCACTGGTCATCCTCTGGAGACTGGTTTTTGACTCAGTTTCATATTCCAGAAAAAAACTGTCCTGAGAACTGGGGCTGAACCTGGAGTAAAGAAGCTATGGGAATTAGGAGGGAAGAGAGTGGGAGAGGGGAGAGCCTCTTAAACTGTGGCTCTTCAAGACTTGGACCATGTCTGTTTTGCTTACACTGAGCCTTGAGTTTGCATAGACTATGCAAACTATGCACAGAGTGAGCTACCATAACAAAATACCATAGCAGGGGTGTGGGGGAGGGATACACAATACAGATTAAGTTCTTGCAGCTTCAGAGGCCAGACATTCAAGATCAGTGTGCTGTCAGTGTTGGTTTCTGGTGAGAGCTGTCTTCCTAGCTTGCGGGTGGCTGCTTTCTTGCTATGTCCTCGCATGACCTTTCCTCTGTGAGAACAAGAAGAGAGAGAGCTCTTTGGTGTCTCTTCCTCTTCTCATAAGGACACAGTCCTATTGGATTAAGGCCCCACCTTTGCAACCACAGTTAACCTTTATTACCTCCTTGTAGGCCTAATTTCCAAATACAGTTATACTGGGGAGTTAGGGCTTTGATGGGAACACTGTTCAATCCGTAACAGTGCTCCATGAATATGTGTTGGGTATATCAGCTAGTGATTGGCGAAATCTTTATTGACTGATGGAATGAATGAATTAGTGATTTTTGGTGACCAGTTGGAAGGAGGGAAGAAGGGACTTGAACGGAGCCAGAAGCCTAAATTCAAAGGGATGACTTCGACTCGCTGGCCTCAGCATCTCTGCTATCTTCTTTGCTGGAGGCCAGTTGGTTAGTGTAAGGGGTTAAGGAGGCCATGGATGGAGGTTTCATCGAATGTGGATCAGTTAACTTCATCATGAGGAGGGCTGTTTCATAACCAAAGCCTGGAGGAGCTGGGTATTAGGAGCTGGATATGGACAATTTAGGATAACCCAGACACAAACAAATTCAAGAAGGCATAGCTGAGCAATTCAGTATTCCAGCACTAAAGTGTTGGAATGCTAACCCCAAACAAGCAACAAACAAAACATGCAGGCCACACTGAGTCATAATGTATATGTTTTTCAGTGCAATGGAAGTCCTGATTCCAAAAATTGTAACTTTTAAGTTCATTTCAGTCTCATAGCTTTTTAAAGATCATCTTTAAGTTGCGTAGTGTATGTTTCTTGGAAGAAATTTTAATTTAAAAGAAGAAGAAATGAAAACATCAATGAAATTGCTCAACACTTTAATGGATTTGTTTTCAAGCTTTTCTTTTATGTAGCTGAGTTTTAGCTTCAGAATTGTGCAATAAGTATATATTCATTCCCCACATTAACACATAGTATTTATAAAATAATTTTAAAGGTCTATATAATACTCCATCCAGAGGATGTGCACCCATCCATGCATACTGTAGATATCCAATATATTTCACTTAATTTCAATCTCGAGAAAATATATTTTTGTTATCAGTATACACACTGGTGGCAGAAGCAACGATTTTCTTTTATCTTAGAGTTTACATGCAGTACTGTACCAGTGTAGGCATATTCAAAAGAACACAATTCTACTATTGTTTAGATGGCAAATCATTTTGGTCTTTAATATAATATTAGATAACACACTTGGTTAATTCAAAAAATCCATTTTTTTCCCTTCCCTTGTCTTTTCAATCAATAAGAATTTAGTGAGGAGATGAATAACAGAACACCAATAGTCCTATCTCCAAGGGCTCCGTTGTTCACCATTACTTCCTGTACCATGCTGGGCTTCCCCACAGAGAACTCCTTGCGCATGGCAAGGGTCAGCCTGATACAGGGCTTTCTCATTTCATTCCTCATCCTCGGAGCTACTAATTGTGAATTTTCTAACATATTACATTTTCGTTATTATTGGCTTCAATTTTAGAGTCTCTCTCAGGAAAAATAAATATAAGTGTGAAGTGTGCGAGTGTGCGCGCGCATGCGCGCGCACACACACACACACACACACACACACACCACATTCTCCATGAGAGTGATAATCTTTTCTCACTTTGCTTCTCCTGCTTCTATAATATATTTATTTATGCTGGCCCCAGATTGTGACCGAGTCGAGGTCTTCTGGATGGAATTTCAGGGGCTGGAAAGTGAGAACAAGTTAGGTCAGGCAAGGTATAAGGGAATGAATTTATTGAATGCTAACTGTGATGTGCCAAGTACTGAAGGAAGTGCTCTGTATATTTTATTCTATTTAATCCTAATATTATGAGGGCAGGAGTAATATTTTAAAATTAAAAACAGAGGGTAAATATAAGGAGTAGAAATATTTATTGAGTATAAACCACATGCTGGTTTCTGAGCTAGCTACAATACATAGATTAATCTTCACACCACTACCATATGAGGTAGTGGTTCATAAAAAATTTAACATGTGGCAGTCAGAATTGAATGGGGTTCTAATGCAGCTGTTTATGCCTCCCAGCCCTCTGTCCTGTTCCACTTAGCATTCAGCCTGCCACCTGGGCCCAACTGATACAGATTTTGAATTTTAAAAAGGAAAAGGTGAATACATTTCTTAAAGCAACAATAACGTAAACACCTCTGGGTATAAAAACACACAGGTAACTCAGAAAACCCAATGTACTTTCTCGCTTCCTAAAGATACCTTTTCCTAATAAATGTTTGCCTGGTCCCCAATCCCTTTAAAACCTCTATCAGGCATTAGAAGAATACTTTCTGTTTGCTATAGCCTTACTTGACTTTGAATCCTCCAGCAGCTTCTCAGTCACTCAAACCCACTTCTCATTCCCTAATGCCCTCCTCTCTCCCTCTGGATGGTAAATCCTTGTGTGCGGATGTCCGCATCAGCAGCCGCTTCTCTTCACGCTGAGCTAGGTTCTGCTCTCGGTGCAATTCACAGAACTTCTATATCTTTAATGAACCTCACAGCCAAAAGGCTTTTCAACTAAACTTTTTCGCGAGTTGGCGTTGAAAAGCACCCTTCCCGCCAAATTACAGCTTTACAAGTAAAATTGCCTCAGAGTTATACATCAACCTTGTTACTAGAAATTCAGCAGCTATAATATGCTTTATTCCACCGATAATTTTGTTCTACAGTATTTAGGTTTACAAGAGAAAATATGCTTTTGGATTTCCTTTGAGCAATTTTTAATCTAGAGGTAACAAGCTCTTTGACTAAGAAAATAACTCTCCCATCCACCGTGCGGAGAGACACCTGGCATTTCTCTAGTAAATGGTAAAGCGTTGCTTTCTGTATTCAGAGATAAGGATGAGGATGCAAATACCCTGGGGAGAAGTAACATTTACAAAATTATACTTACGCTGCCCTGCAAGTGATTGATATGAGAGCCCCCTTCCCAAAAGGCGTTGAGAGAGCAGGAGCTTTGTTGTGCAAAGTGACCAGTGGGAAGCGGGAGCCTGCTCCCGTTCAGAAGGTGGTGCTCAGAGCACTGATTCTTCATGTTTTCTTTCTGGCCTTTCAGAAAATTGCTTACTATACAAGTCACAGTCTATGCCAAGGGGAAGTTCTAATGTCAGTATGAAAATCTTGTGTGATTTAAAAAAAAAATCCTCTCTTGAGAATCTCTTTAATGCCCATTAAAATGCAATTCTCTACCATTTCTCAAGACATGTAGCACCACCAGCTCTTTCTCCAGCTCTAGCAGATAAACACCTTGCAGCTTCTTCCACTGAGTCCCAGGTTATTTGTTTGCATTTGGAGGCTATTTGCATAATGAAAATGCACACCCAGAAGCACACCCAATGCAGCCAGGTCCTCCCAGCTACAAGAGACACAGGGAAACTGAGTCTCACACAGGAAACAACAGATTCACTTTCTCATCTCAAATCCATGCTAGGATGTATAGAGCTCAGGGATGGAATGGTGGAGAGAATCCTACACTGTATTTACATTCTTCTCTCTCTTCCTCTTGTTTATTTATTTTTATGTTGGGATGTGTGAATATAGCTGAATTTGCACAAGTTAAAGTCATATTGTTTGACTCCTTTGCATATTTAACCAACTGCATAACAGCTCTTGAATACTTTTTAATCTCACTCCAGTATTGGAGAGAAGATGGCAGAAAACCACGGTGAAGAGCAGCGTATAGTGGACACCTTTGGTATGAGATCACAAAAATGACAGCAGGTCACTAAGACTGAGTTTTTACAAGGTGATATGCCAGGTGGATAAAATGGCCACAATTTTGTTGATGATCTCTCTTCCTCTCTCTCTCTCTCTCTCTCTCTCTCTATCTCTCTCTCTCTCTCTCTCTCTCTCCCTCTCTTTCTTCCAGGTTGGTCCATTCTGGTCCTGGGAAAGGATCTCCCCAGGCTGGTACAGATCTGTCCTTTGCAACAAGAACTGGTACCAAGCAAGGGATTGAAACTCATCTCTTCAGGGCCGAGACCAGCAGGGATCTCTCTCATTGGACCAGGAGCATAGTACAGGGGTGCCACAACTCAGCAGAACTCATTGCTGAAATCACCACGGGTGAGTACCACTGCCTGTGGGCCACAGTGTCACACTATTAGAGGAAGGACACACGCTCTACCCTGGCCTCAAAGTAGCTCCCATCACTGGCCTTTTGCGATACTTAAAATCCCAAAGTAAACATAAAACATTCTTAACTTAGGTACTGTATGCCCTATTAAAATATAATCAAAGGGTGTTTTTTTTTTAATGAAAGGCCTTATTTTGTCTTCATTCAAGAAAAGTTGGTAACTTGGATAGTCAGTTATCATTTTCCTATCTGGCTTCCTGGAGGAAAGAAACTTTGATGCATGAACTAGTAGGTTCTTATTTATAAATGACAGGAACTGAATCAGAGTAATTTATCACAGAATAGTATTGGAAATATACTAGGCAGCTCACAGAATTGAGCAGAAAACTGGAGACCTAGAGGTCAAGAATCAAAGGGCAAGGGTTTTAAGTGATACATCCACAGATCTTCCTAAATACGGAGTAGGATGCTGAGGGCAGTCCCCCTGTCCAGCTCATAGTCTGCAAGACCTGACTCTTTTCCTAAACACAGTGAGACGCTCTGATATGAGCTTGCACCTGGCCTGCTCCAGAGGAGAGGTTTTCCTTTTGTTCCTTTGGATCAGAGGGTCCCCTGTGGATACCACCACTGAGGTTCCTGCGTGCCCCATGGGGCCAGGGGAGGAAACAGAATTCTTCATGAAAGGTGCCACATTAGAGATCTGTCTGCAGCAGCAGCTTTTCCAAGACCCAAGATCATTGGAGAAATTAAAAGGGCATCCCTTTCAAAGTCTAAAATGAGCTTTGTTCAAGTCTTTTTAAAATTAAAAAGCAGATTATTTTAAAATTACTCACTCCTGAGTTCTTAAGTATGTTACACTCATTAACTGTGGAAACATAATGGGGGAATGTTCTCTTCTTTCACCCAGTGGCAGACGTAATGAAAAGGGGTGTGTGTGTGTGTGTGTTTGTGTTTGTGTTTTTGTGTGTTGAGCATGTGTGCATGCCCGGGTATGTGTGTGCTTGAGGGTAGTGGTGATAATGATATTGATAATGATGATGATTTGGAGGTAGCTTATTTTGTTCAAATCAAATGTCTTTTTTCTGGCTCAAACAAGGCCCATCTGGCCACCGGAAAGCAAGTCAGTACACCTACCTATTGACCTGTGTGCTGTCAGATGGCCAGATGAGAGCTACAGCCCAGAAAACAGTGATTCCCAATAAAAGGAGTTTCTTTCAGTTTCTATCCCTCAGTTTCATGGGGCTGGTTAAATTGTAATATCAAAATCAATCCAAGAGGAATATTTTTGTGAACAATTGCTATTTTTTTTTTACTTTAGTAAGAAATCTGTGGGTAGTCCCTGGGACTGAGGAAACTAGAGATATTAAGTGCCTGAGGAAATCAATTGATGGATCGATTTCCAACATTTATACTTCTCTGTCCTCTCCTCTCTTCAGCTTGCACCTACAAAAACCAGGAGTGCCGTTTGACCGTACACTTTGAGAATGGATTTTCCCTTTCCACTGAGCCCCAAGAGGGAACCTTTCCCAAGACAATCATACAGGCCCCTTATGAGAGGCTCAAAATGTCTTCAGATGATGGAATCCGGATGCTGTATTTAGATTTTGGAGGCAAAGAAGGAGAGATTGTAAGTGTACTTTTCTCTTGACAATGTGACGTTATTATTTCATTATTCAGCATGCCTATAATAAGTCATAAACATAATCCTGTCTTATATTTACTATTTGACTGTTTAAGTACTTGCAGACCCATGTTTTATTTGACCCTTGGAAAACTAATTATATTCAATTATTTCAATGTTTTTCCTTTGGTCTCATTTTTCATTAGAAGACTTCATAACTATTGGAATCAAAGGAAAGAATCCTTTATAAGATTAGAATTAAATGCTTATCGAACAGGGTCTCAGCAGCTTTAAAAAATGTGCCATTTTTTAAAAGTATTAAGGCATCTAATAAAGCCGTGGCATTGTTCCAGATGTGAGGGACGCGGGAAGGTAATCTAGTCATTCCCTGCCACCCGCGAGGTCTCAGAGGAGCAGAGGGGACAGAGCAGAGGTAGGAGGCACCTGACAAGCGGAGAGTAGAAAACGAAAAGGACCTGGTCAGCTCTACCTGAGCAGAGAGAAGGACAGATAAGGGCACAGAAATTTAGTGTTAATGTCAAATAATATCTCATAAAATTAGCAAATTTTTCAGTTAAGGTAACATTATATTTCTCATAGCAATGCAAATAGTTCATGCATTTAAACACATGGTTGCCTATGACCATGGCTACCTGACATAATGAAAAAGTCAATTATTACTTCAGTTCCGCCGAGGCTGAGAATTACACACTCTTCTACTTCCAGGCAAGGGTAGTTCTTGGCATTGCTCAGGAAGTCATTGCATCTCAATTAAGCTGTCAAGTTCAGAACTTCAAAGAGGCCCGTGAATTTTGTAATAAGTAGTGTGTCCATGTCCTCCCAGCCACCAGGTTGGTCAACAAATATTTGTTGACCTCCCCCCTGGTAACAGGGATGGAGACTATGTAAAATACAAGAGATACACCTCAATTTGAAAAGTCATTTCAATTTAGCTACTGGTCTTCCACAGTCCTTCCTCCCTCTGCTCCCATGTCTCTACATTGATTACAGTCATTGCTTCTATGGGACTTTATTGGTAATTTTCCAGAAACCATTTGGGGTTACCAAGAAGGGGCTGACTGAAGGAAAGGACCAAGTACACCTTTAACAGAGCTCAAGGGCTTTTTTTTATTATTATTGGTGCATTGTAATCATATATCTTGATGGGTTTCAGGGTGGTAGTATACATGCACACATCGGTCAATTAGCCCTCCCCCAATTCCCACCCCCATTCCTTCCCCCTTCCCTCCTTCTCATGCTCAAGGGCCCTTTATCTCAAGACTTCACATGACTGTCACACTTTGTGACACTGCTAACCCCAGCCCAGGACAGGCTCAGTGCCACTGTAGCCACAAACAGTCAGAATGAAGTAAGTCTGTTCCCTGTGGGTCATGGTTGATCTCAGCTCACTTCTGAGAACTCTTTCCTGCCAGCCATTTTACTTCTTTTTTTTTTTTTTTTTTTTTTTTGCGGTACTGGGGATTGAACCCAGGGCATTCTACCTCCGGGATATACCCCCAGCCCTATTTTTTTTATTCTTTATTTTGAAACAGGGTCTCACTAAGTTGCGGAGGGCCTCACTAAGTAGCTGAGGCTGGCCACGAACCCAGATTCTACAGTCTCAGCTTCCCAAGTACTTGGATTACAAGCAT
The DNA here is from genome assembly GCA_004027185.1 of Glis glis. Classification (NCBI taxonomy): domain Eukaryota; kingdom Metazoa; phylum Chordata; class Mammalia; order Rodentia; family Gliridae; genus Glis; species Glis glis. The sequence goes on from PVJS01006810.1 coordinate 40,995, forward strand.
GTGTCGCCACGCCCGGCTCCATTTTTCTAACCTTTACAGTGGATCCACAGAATTTTGCTAATTTTGTTGTTGTTGTTTATTTGTGTGTTTCAACCTTTCAGTGTAGCCCTCAGCACCTGTTTGGAAATCAAGTAGTGATCTGAAAGTCCATTTTAACTGAGAATACTTCTAGTTCTACTGCTGCTCTATCAATCACCCTGCTGTGTACTTTTTCCTAAAGGTGACCACTCTCCAGAGAAGCGGAAAAGAATAGGAATCAGACTCCTGTTTTATTCTGGGCTTAAAATTCAAGGCTATTTTTGCCCAGGAGGAAAATCACTTATGTCTACATTTCAGCCTTTCTGCCTGTAATTATGACCTGACTTGGAAGATTTAGGAAGGACTGAATTTTTTTTTTTTTTTTTTTTTACTGCTGGTACATTAGGTTGATAAGCTCAAGTTCAGACAGTCCCCAAATGTATAGTTGAGCAGCCCTGGCAGGCAGGAAATGATCTTTTCTGGTGTGGGGAAGGGAACAAAGATGTGTTGTAGCACATGACAGAGATGTGTTGTAGCACATGAAATAAACTGAGGGTCAAGGTCTCCTTTGTTCTCTTTCTAAATCTGCAAACAATCAGCCAACTGTCTTGGGAAAGTCCTTTTATTTCTTCAGATCTAAGTCTCCCCCTCCATAAAATACGGGGATCAGAGTAGGTCATCTTCACCGTTAGTTCTGAAAGTTTCATTCTGTATTAGCAACATAGAATGTTGTAGGGAAGCCCTGGCTAAGACATCAGATAGAGTTAAGCTGGAGTCCACACTTTCCACTTACTCTAATATCTACAATTTCAGAAAGTTTTACCACTTCTCTAAATCTTTTCCATATAAAAAACGGAGATAATAACAATAGCTACCACACAGGGATCTGGGGAGAGGGATTTAAGTAGGATAGTGGGTAGCCCAGTAGCTGACTTGTAGTGAGTATGATCTTAACTTTGGTAGACATTATTGTCTGCTCAGATTGTTCTTATTCTCCAGCGGTGTCATCATCAAAACGAAATTGGAGACAGCAGATGAGAATTGGGAACAACTTTCCCAATTTCCCTAAATTAGTCAGGTGATATAATCCCACATCTGAAGCTCTGGCTGTGCATGTGCTGGGTTCTGTAGGACCCACGCTGAGACAAGTCACTCTCGTAGAGATGTGACTTACATGCTCATAATGGCTCAAGAGTAGAGGACAATGAGGACACAGCTGCTTAGGTTGTGTGTTCACCACCGACAAGCAATTTTCACATGCAGTATCTTATTTAATACGCTCGTTATCCCCGTGTGTTTGTAGGACTTAGAAGAATTTTAAGTGACTTGGCCAAGATTATATATCTAAAAAGTATCAGAACCGGGACTCAAACCTCATCTTCAGATATGAAATATAGTACTGCTTCATGCTATACCAAACCCTACATAAATATCACCACTCTGGAACCAAAAATAAATGGTTTAGACAGTCAAGAAGGGCAGCATCAATATTTATGGAAGTGGTATAAATAAATTTCACAGAACCTATTTTGGAAAAGAGATATATGAGATTAAGGAACAGGTTCAAAGAGCTATCCCTTTATCTCATTGGAAAGCAATAATTTTGAAGCATAATTGCTCCAGTTAACACTCAGAAGCTGGAAGTGCGTATAGATTTGTTTGATGTGTAAATCACTATTCTGCATCAAGCACTAATTTTACATCTTGCATGCTCTCTTCTTTTTAAATTTCAGCAACTGGACCTTCACTCCTGCCCCAAGCCGATTGTTTTCATCATCCATTCCTTCCTGTCGGCTAAGATTACAAGACTGGGCTTGGTGGCCTAAATGGAGGGGCGACTTGCCTTAGAAAAGAGGGGCTGCCATGCCACCAATGTGTGTGACATCAGGCACCACCTGTAATGAGCAGTAGACCAGATGCTGCAGGCCACTGTCACCTTCAGGCCTCAGGAATCACATGTAACTGTTCCAGCTTCCTCTGTCGTGAGTTTCAGCAACTGCACAGGGTACCCTAGTAAAATACGATGAGGAAAATAAGAATAAAACTTCTTAGAACAGAACAAAGTTAAAGAGGTGAGGGTGACTGGATCTACACAGCATAGCTTCTACATAATGACAACCGCGGACGTGTCCATTAGAACAGCATGTGCAGATCTTAATCATGCCAGTTCCTAGGTAACTGGTTCACCCAGATCAGCAAGGGCTGCAGAGATGAGAAATGGATATTTTCCCCGACTCCCCTCACCGCAATAACAATGATCCCTAGTTTTCTTGTGATTGATTTCCTAATTCTAGTTGACTTTCGCAGGGAGGGAAAGAAATAATACTTCAAATGAAAACCCACCTTTTATTTAGGTATGAAGCAGCTATTACATTTTTTTCCTAATGAATTATCTTTCAGTGGTGTTGAATGATTCCAAAGTGTTCCCATTAGCATATGCTGAACAGGAATTAAATAAAGCATCAGATACTGATCTAAGCTATAAGCTGGTAGAAACTGAGCTAAAGTCGACTGCTGAAGTTGCAGAGCGTTGCTGAAGAGTTGTGTGCACACGAGATGATTAATTCTGGGACTGTACTCAACACCATGGTCTGCAGTGTGATAGCTGAGACTGATAGCTTTATTTGTAGAAAGAAAATCATGTTTTTTTTTAAAAAAAGATTGTCATCTAATTTATATATATATATATATATATATATACATATATATTTATAACAACTCACCTGGTTGGGGTTGACTGTCCCCATTTCATTATTTTCAGTGAAAGTACTGAGCAATTGATTGACTCTTGTTTCTGCCTGTGCATTTTATGCATGCATTTCCAAGCAAGTAATAGAGCAGTCTCATTTAATTCTCCATGATGTTGAGCTTTACATACAGACCCTGCTCTATAGTCAAAACTACTGATCACATCTACAACTCTTTGGGGATTCCAGGGAAATGATATAATGACCTAATATTTTTCTACAAGAATATTTTGAGACAGTGTATAGCACACTACTGATTCAGTGTTTTTGCTTTTATTTTTTTCAAACAACTAAAAATAACACTCATTATTTGATTTTGGAGTCATTTTTCTCAAACTTTGAAAATTAGCTTTAGAATTTCTGTAAGCATTTCTAACACTGATTTCCCCTGTAGTTTACATAGACAAATGTTCTGTGTTAGATCTCTGTGCTTTAAGAGTCATGTTTTAGCAAATACCTATGCAAAGAGCTTTAAAAAGTGAAACTGGTCAAAGGAACATGATTTTGCTCCCTCAGACACATACGTTTATCAAGTCCAAAGTTTTATTTTTAATGTACATTTCTCCAAAGTATGTATCGTTCAACACTAGCTCCAAGGGGCATTGATTGAGTGGTGTTTGGCTTGGGGAGGCAGGGGTTGGATAATAAAAATCTTTGTTAAATACTGAGTTTAAAATGTCAACTATTTGATGATTGCCAGTCTCCTCCAAAACCCTAATGTTTATTGTGATTCTTCAAGAGGGGGCGTCTGCTGTGCCATTCCTCACACTTACCTACGGAACGCCTTTCTAATGGAGCATCTTGTGAAACTAGTGTTTTATAAACAATGCATTAGGAAAAAAAAGCTTTGGGATATTGATTTTTTGTTTCCTATTTGAAATGCTGAAGAGTGAAGTCCTAGCTTAAACACTGTAGAGAAGCATTGATGCATTTGTAAATTATATTGTACTCTTTCACTATATATTTTCAAAATCACTGGAATGTTGTTATACTTGTGTATTGTAAATAGCATATTAAATGCATATATTAAAGCCAATAGTTTAATTCAACAATATGTAATCTAAGGTGCTCGGTACTACATGAAGTATGAGTTAACTACTCTTAATTAAGTTGCAAAGATCTTATATATATTTATAGACAAATTAAAATGATCATAATTACAAATATTATTTCCTCATCACTCAAGTTTTGGACTGACTGATATCTGTGTGAGAGTCAACAGAAATTATATCCTCTACATTTATAAAAATTTAATTTAAATATTTATATTTTAGGAAAAGTATATTTGAATAAATAAAATTAATGCATTTTCTGAAGTAAATTAAAATGTGTTATTAGCAAGAAACAGAAAATTTTACTAAGAGGACTGTGTACATGAACCATTTTCTCTCCCAATTAAAGTGTATCATATCAGAGTGACTATGATAAATCAATTTCAAATATTCCTTTTTTTCTCATTTTGAATTCAAAAAGTTATAATGAATACTGTATATTTTTCTCTTGTCTTGAAGTGTGCTAGTGTGTATGACACAAACTCATAAGTCTGGATCATGCCTGAGTCAATGAATCAACTGAGTCACTTGGGGGATTTTTTTTTCCAATTTGCTCTGTGCTTAATCCCATGAATTATTAAACTCACAATGCTTGTTCCTACATGAAAACCAATACAGATGAACAATACTATAGTCTGTCCTTTGTGAAAAGCTGCTCATTTTTCAGTAGATGAGGGTAAATTCTTTGGGGTGGGGACATCTCCATAACCTATCTTATGGGAATCTACATATGGCCAATAAGAATATGAATATCAATTTTTCTTACTTGAACTATGTAGGAAAACTAAAACTGTAAACATACTACAAAATACCCCAGCAGAGGCATTTACTTAATTCTATCAATTGATCCTGAAAACACATGCTCCGTTGTTCAAATGTTTGTTCGCCTGGCTTGGTTGAAGTTGGAAAAGAATGGTCTTAATGGTCAGAATGATTCTCCTAAAATTCATGGGCAGGGCCTTTCTAGCCCATTTTACAAATATTAGCTATTCCATATTGAGGGCATGAGAATAGGTTTGGATGAGGGAGTCATTTTTTAATGTACCCTGAGGATTTTTTAATGTGTCTATGTTTATCAAATCATGAACATCATGTACTATTTATATATAAATTAAATAAATATTTGCCTCTGATTTCCAGTGCAGACGTTTATATTCTACTCCAAATATATAATATGGTGGATTGTACGGTGCTTTCATCATAGTCACAGATGACCATGGGAATATGAACACAAATCATGTTATTCTCTTTTTCCAAGACTGGCCTTGGGAATGCTAATGGGTAAAGGGGATGCCATTAGTGTGTGTGTGTGTGTGTGTGTGTGTGTGTGTGTGTGTGTGTGTGTGTTAACCTTTTCCAAATTCATTTAAAATATACAGGTTTATTTTTTTATTTATTTATTTTTTTGCAGTACTGGGCATTGAACCCAGGGACATTCTACCTCCGAGCTACACCCCCAGTCCTATTTTTTGTTCTTTATTTTGAAACAGGGTCTCACTAAATTGCAGAGGGCCTCACTAAGTAGCTGAAGCTAGCTGTGAACCCATATCCTCTGGTCTCAGCCTCCCAAGTACTGGGATTACAAGCAGGCATCACCACGCCTGGCAAAATATACAGATGTAATCCCATTGCAGCAAACCTTCACAGATTCCCTAAAATATTAGTATTGTCCTCAAATTATTAAGTTTAGTCTATTTTCAGGAAGGTTTCATCTAGGACTTAGGGATCTCAGTTTTAACTAAGTGTTCATGTGATTTGATTTGTAGACCAAACTCCAAACACTTAAATTCTCTGTTGTACTATTATTTGGTTTGTATTTAAATTGCTTATGATAAATACAATAGGTTGGGATCTAGGATTCTTTTTACTAGTTGAAACTTTAGCAGTATTGAGAGTAGATCTAGAACTGTAGGATCTCAGTTTTGAAAAGACAGAGAAGCCAAGTGTGGTGGCGCACGCTTGTAATCCCAGTACTTGGAAAGCTGAGACAGGAGGATCGCAGGTTCGCAGCCAGCCTCAGCTATTTAGTGAGGCACTCCGCAACTTAGTGAGACCCTGTTCCAAAATAAAGAATAAAAAATAGGGCTGGGGGTGTAGTTCAGAGGTAGAAAGCCCTTGGGTTCAATCCCCAGTTCTGCAAAAAAAAAAAAAAAGAAAGAAAGAAAAGACCTCAGAGGTCATTAAGCACATTTCTGCCCAAAGTTTATAATTTCAGCAGTATGTGTGTTAGGTATGTGGTTTGCAGTAATATAGCAACATAGGATATGCGTAAAAAAATGAACATATGCCGATTATATATTTTTTCTGGTACTGGGGATTGAAGCCAGTGGTATTCTACCTCTGAATTATACCACCAACCCTTTTGATTTTGAAACAGGGTCTCGCTAAGTTGCTGGGGCTGGCCTAGAAACTGTGATCCTCCTGTCTCAGCCTCCCAAGTACTGGGCTTATGGACATGTACCATCATGCCCAGCTAATTAAATATTTTTAAAAGTTTGTACCACCTAAAGTAATCCCACACATACACCATGGTCAAGTTACTACGTTTGGGGGAAACATTGACCTTGTATAATATGCCACTAAACTCAGGAATCTCTTCTTGAACATCTTTGAAATTGTTCATCCAGCCTGAAATTGAAAAATTCCAATTATGAGGAGGGAGGTCCTTATCTCCATGGGCAGGCCCACACGGTTGCTGGATGGCTAGAATTGTTTGAAAGGTCTTACATTCTTAGAGCCAAAACTTGTCTAACCTTCAGCCATGACCCTGGTTCTACCATAGAAAGCACTGAAAGTCAAATTTCTCTTTCATATGAATGTCCTATATAAAAAGACAAGTCAATGTTGAGAACTACTAACTAATGTAAAATGAACTGAAAATGGCTTTAAATAGGTTATTTAAAATCGCTTGTTTCCATCTTTAAAGAACCAGTTGACAAGATTAAAACCTATAAAACCTTGTAACGGGAAGTAATGGGAAAACAGGAATTTAAAGCTGCCATCAGTAGGTATATATTTGGCAAGAGTTGGAGGGCAATTTTTCAAAATTCATAAAAATTTAAAATGCACATATCTTTTGACTTATGTGTATTGCCTCTAGAGATATGACTGCAGGAGTGTGCAAAGGCTAAGGTATAAGGATCATCTTTGCAGCCTTGTTTGTAACAAGAAGCTAAAAAAGTCAACGTGACCATCAATAGCTAAATGAACCCTGGCACACAGATACGTTTGAATATTGTGCAAGTGTATTGTGAATTTTTTTTTTTTTTGCGGTACCGGGGATTGAACGCAGGGGCGTTCTACCTCTGCGCTATGCCCCCGGCCCTATTTTTTATGCTTTATTTTGAAACTGGGTCTCACGAAGTTGCGGAGGGCCTCACTAAGGAGAGAGAGAGAGAGAGAGAGAGAGAGAGAGAGAGAGAGCTGAGGCTGGCCGCGAACCCGGATCCTCCGGTCTCCGCCTCCCAAAGTACTGGGATTACAAGCGTGCGCCACCACGCCCGGCTTGTGCAAGTGTATTGTGCTAGTGTGGACACAACATTTAAGTACAAGCTCTGCAAGGTGCATGTCCCCAGTTTGTGTGTAGTTTCAAAGTGGACTCAAAAACAATCACAGGTACTGCCCTCTTCCTGTGTCCTACCAATTCATTTTGGAAATCTGTGCTAGTGCTGCTTGGTTATCACAGCGATTGGGGGGAAGGACCTTGCTATTGGTGTGTGTGTGTGTGTGTGTGTGTGTGTGTGTGTGTGTATTTGGGGAGTTATTGGAAATGGAACCCAGGGGCATTCTACTTCTGAGCTACACTCCCAGCCCCATTTTATTTTGAAACAGGGTCTCACTAAGTTGCTAAGGGCCTCGCTAAGTTGCTGAGGCTGGCCTCAAATCCATGCTCCTCCTGTCTCAGACTCCCAAGTATTGGAACTGCAGGCGTGTGCCACCATGCCTGGCCCACTTTTTGTATTTAATGAGCAAAAGCTAGAGTTGATAGATACCCTGATGACCACTCTACATCCAATGGAAGCATTTCTCAATCAATTTTCATGTGTCCTCTGAGATTCATACAGGTGAAAAACCTGCTTATAATTATCTGAACCTAGACCTTGACTTCATTTTATATATGAAAACATTTTGATTCAATATATTATGAATTTTCTACATAAGCAACGACCATGCATATGGAAACAAAGATTGTGTTTTTGTTTTGTTTGGGACATTACCAAAAGTTGCTAACATTTAATAATAACAACGAGTCACCGGAAGCAAGTCTGTATGTGGTACCAGAGTTATTGATACAAACCAACTGACTTATTGCTGCTTCATTAATGGTAATTCTAGATAAAAACCAAACATTCAACTACTTCATTTGCCTTCTAGCATAGTGATATAGTAGTGTAGAGTATCCCCCAGCATCTCCACATTGAGACGCGTGTTGTTTTATTATCTCTACTTTCCTTTAGATAGCAACTTTTAAAAATCCTGAGTATCAGCCGGGCGTGGTAGTGCATGCCTGTAATCCCAGTACTTGGGAGGCTGAGACCGGAGGATCCAGGTTCACAGCCAGCCTCAGCAACTTAGTGAGGCCATCTGCAACTTAGTGAGACCCTGTTTCAAATAAAAGAATAAAAATAGGGCTGGGGGTATAGCTTGGAGGTAGAATGCCTCTGGGTTCCATCCCCAGTACTGCAAAAAAAAAAAAAAAAAAACCCTGAGTATCCATGGGTTACTTCTCTGCATTGGGCCCATCCTGCCTCAGATTCCGTCAGTGCCATATCTCGTCTTCTAAACTCCCAGCTGCTTACTGAGCTGCTTACGCTTAGCCACCACCCCAGCTGGCTCCGTTTCACCTACATGTTTCTGCTTCTTAGAGCAAAAACCAATTGCTTGCCTGAAAATGCTTTCCTCCCCCACATCCGGTACCTCTGCCAGTTTGCTGCCAGGCAACCAGAAGGCCATACTTACTTACATGTCGGAGTTCTCGCATCAATTCCACAGTTGGATGAAAAACCACACTGCAGAACATAGGAGCTGACTTTCTGAGTAGCTGCTAAAGGTAATAAATAACCTGAGCAACCCAGACCTGTCCAGCACTTAAATTTTTGTGGGACCAAACAGGAGTTAGCAACAGGGAGGAGCTGGGCAAGTAAATAATCCTCTTTCTCCTTCTGTGTTCTTGTCTGAGGCCTGGTTGCTCTGTGCACTGTCCAGCCTGGGAGACATCCCAGGTGATGGAGAGCCACCTGTTGCTGAGTGACTGGCTGTCTCTCTGGACATTGTAGAGCACTAAAGATGAAGCCTGGTTGCTCTGTGCACTGTCCATCCTGGGAGACATCCCAGGTGATGGAGAAGCCACCTGTTGCTGAGTGACTGGTTGTTTCTCTGGGCCTCACAGAGCACTAATGTATCACCTTGTTTTGCCTTCCTGGCTTCCTTGCCTTTTTTCCTCAGTGCCCTGGGATTGGGCCTCTCAAACCATCAGCACCTACTTCTTGACTCAGGTTTTGTTTTCTAGGGAACTTGGCCCCAAACCAAATTATTTATTACTTTCACTTATGACAGTAAAGGGGACATTAAAACTAATTCTTATAGAAGGAGTGTTTGGTTCTGATCAGTGACGAAACAGTGGATACATGTATAATAATATGCCTATTGATGTATAGGAATGTTTGGAAGGATATATTTAAAAAATTTTAAAAGACCTACTATTATTACAGATGGGAAATGGGTCCAGGAATGATGGGTATGACCATAATACCCCTTCTATATTGCATGAACTTTTTAAATGTGCATTTGAAAATTCTCTTTTTAAGAAGATTCTTTTTTGTGTGGGTAATGTTCTGAGAATGGTAAATAGTATTTTTAACCTGTTTATATAAAATCTTGAATAATAGAACTTTGTGAATGTGTGATCAGAAATCAATTATTATATCACCTATGGTCCTTTAAATTACACTAAATTCAATTTCAGTAGAGAAGCAAGCCCAATACCTCATTAAAATGATTAAACCATGTCCAAGGAGGGTAAGGAATCACGTTTGAGTGATAATAAAAAAGCAGCAGGAACCCCTGTTTCAGCCTTTTATTCTCTATACATTTTTCCCTTGGTCATAAATAAGGCCTTTTTCTTGGAAGAGTGTAAGGCACCATACAGAGGACATTGCTCAGACAGTGTCAAGCAAGTGGAGCACAGCCGAGGCAGGGAATGCTGAAAAATAAGGAAGCCCGGCAGGGACTGGAGGCAGGGGAGGAAGGGGCACAATCAGCCCGTCCATGGACAAAGCCTCCAGGGCCAACACCAATCCTAGAGGCCAAGACTGTGCTTTCTCAGGCCTGGCCGGGTATCTGTGATTCTCTCTTGGCTTGGACCAGCACCTGGGAATATTAAAAGAAAACTTTGTTTCTCTTAAGAAACAAAGCCAGTTATATTTTCAGCAAGTTTTAGTTATAATTCTTTGGATGAATAAAGCCTATTTCTTCCCGAGAACTCAAACACAATGTCCAGGAAAGACCTGCAAATACTCGTCATTAACTGTAGCCTCTCTGCTTTATAATCCTCATCTCTACAAGGGGGTAAGAAACTTCTTCCTCTGCAAGCTTTCTGGGTCTCACTAGAAAGGGGAATTCAATTTTAAAAAAAAGCTATTTCTTTTGTATTCAACTACAGACTTTAAACTAAGGCCTCAACGACTGAAAATTTCACTACTTTCTTGCACTTGGCTTCTCAATGAATTTTTGTATATAAATGGAACCTAATGTTTATGCAAAACAAATCCCTTTACAACTGAGTGGCTTAGAACACAGAAAGGTATTATTTCTCACTATTCTGTGGGTTGGCTGGGCGATTCCTTGCTGGGTTTGCCAGGCATGATTCATGTGGCTTTATTTAGCTGGAGCATTCTGCTAGGCTGGAAGGTCCAAGATGCCACACTTATGTCTGACAGTTGGTGCTGGCTTTCACATAGAGCAGGTTCTACAAGAGCAAAACAGAAGCTACAAGGTCCTGAAGACCTAGGTTTCAGCTCACACCATGTCATTCAGGCCACATTCTACTCAAAGTAAGACACATTGTTTGCCTAGATGCAAGAACTAGGGGAATAGACTCTGTATCTTGCTGGGAGGGCCTGAAGACTCTATGGACATCCATTTAACTTACCACATCCCACCCTCTGGACACAATTACTTTGATTCCTTACACATGCAAAGTATTTGATAAAGTCCAGTACTTCATGATCTCTACCTGGTAGGGATGAGAATTTTAGGATGTGGCTCTTTTTTTTTTTAATTGGTACATTGTAATCATACATCTTGATGGGGGTTCAGCGTGATAGAAGTATACACACACACATCGGTCAATCAGCCCTCCCCCAATTCCCACCCCCATTCCCTCCCCTTCCCTCCTTCTAGTGCTCAGCATAGTAGTTGATTTTGATATATTTGTGTATGTACATCTTGGGCATTAGGTAGTTTCCCTCTTCCCCCCACCCATCTTCCTCAATTAGGTCATCTTTTTTACTCATCTGTTTTCTCCATCTTTAAATGCGGAATAATATGACCTAAAAGTACTACATTAATTGTCACCCACACATCCACTACACAGTGGCGAGGCAGGGACAGGATAACTGTGATAAACACTTCCCTTTATTAAGGGACTAGTCACTAGTTCATAGAATTCTGAAATACAGCAGGGACTTGAGAGGGACTTCTGACATCTTTCCATCTGGGCCCGTTTCTGCAGCCTGGGAGTGGTACTCCGCTATTCTTGACTGTCTAGTCTATAGCAATAGTTTTATTTTTTGAAACTTTCAAAAATATTTATGAAAACACAGTATAAAGGGGTTTAATATCTTAAGTATTGAAAATTTACATTCCAATATTTATCATATAAGAAAATAGATTAAGAGGAAAGACTGACAAATTTAACAAGAAGGAAGAAATAGAACTATGAACATAAAATAATGCTGAACTGCATTCAAGAATCCAATAATGGGAAGCTAAAGCACGTAGTTGGTGTTTTGTTCTTAATTTTTTTTTATTTACTAGTGTATTGCAATTATACATCATAGTGAGGTTTAATGTGATAGAAATGTACATATGCACAGTTCTTTGTATTTCCCTCCACACCCCCAAACCCCCACACAAGTTAGTGGGATTGGTAATAACACCTTCACATACTGCCATAGTATTATTTGAACTGTTTCTTCAATCCTCCCTCTTTTTCTCCAACTCCTTTCCCTAATCCCAGTCAACTACTCTATAGATCTCTCTCTGTATAGTCCTTTCTGTTTTCTATTTTCTTTCTAGCTTTCACATGAGACAAAACATGCAACCCTTGATTTTCACTTTGCATGATGTTCTCTGGTTTCAACCATTTTCCTGAAAATGACATACTTGTTTGTTTTGGTTGTGTAAAACTCTATTGTGTATATATATCACATTTTCTTTGTCCATTCATCTGTTGATGGACAACCAGGTTGGTACCATAACTTAGCTAATGTGAATTGCACTATTATAAACATGGGTGTGCATGTATCACTATAGTATTTCAACTTTTAATTCCTTTGGAAAGATACTGAGAAGTGGTATAGTTGGGTCATATGGTGGTTCCATTCCTAATCTTTTGAGGAACTTCCATACTGAGCTCCACAGCTGTTGTACTAATTTACAACCCCACCAACAGTGTATAAACATTCCTTTCATCCTCACCAGCACTTATTATTTTTTGTATTCTTGGTGATGACTATTCTAACCAGAGTGAGATGAAATCTCTGTGTAGTCTTGATTTGAATTTGCTTGATTGCTAAGGATGTTGAACATTTTTTCCTGTATTTCTTGACTATTTGTATTTCTTCTTTTGAGAAATGTCTATTTAATTTAATTGCTCACTTATTGATTATGGGTTTTTTATGTTGAGGCATATATTCTGGATATTAATCCTGTCAGAAGAGCTGGCAAAGATTTTCTCCTATTCTTCAAGTTCTTTCTTCAAGTTCTTTCTTCATATACTTTTATTTCCTTTCCTGTGAATAAGGAATTTAATGCCATACCATTTATCGGTTCTTGGTTTTGTCTCTTGAGCTTTAGGGGCTAATTGAGGAAGTCACTGCCTGTGCCCATAAATTGGAGAGTTGATCCAATGTTTTCTACTAGCAGTTTCAAAGCTTCTGCTCTACTTTCTAGATCTTTAATCCACTTGGAGTTGACTTTTGTGCAGGGTGAAACTGGGGATCTAGTTTCATTCATCTACATATAGATATCCAGTTTTCCTAGCACCATTTATTGAAAAGGCTATCTTCTTCAACATGTTTTTGACACCTTTGTTACAGATCAGCTGGCTGTGTAGATTTGTCTCTGTAATTCAATTCCATTGGTCTATGTGTCTGTTTTTTTTGTGTGTGTTTGTGTTTTTTTTTTTTTTTTTGCCAATACCATCATGTTTTTGTTACTACAGCTCTGTAGTATAATTTGAAATCAGGTATTGTGATACCTCCAGCATTGCTCTTTATTGAGCAGAACTGCTTTGGCTATTTCTGGTCCATATGAATTTTAGGACTGTTTTTTCTAGTTCTGTAAAGAATGTCATTGGTGTTTTTATAGGGATTGCATTGCATCTGTAGACTGCATTTGGTAATAGACATTTTGACAATGTTTATTCTGTCTATCCAAGAATATGGGGGGTCTTTCCATCCTGTAATTGCTTCATTAATTTCATTCTTCAGTGTTTTATAATTTTATTGAAGAGGTCTTTTACATCCTTGGTTAAATTTATTCCTAGGCATTTTATGTCTTTTTGAGGCTGTTGTGAATGGAATTGTTTTCCTCATTTCTTTTTACAGCAGATTCATAACTGGTGTATAGAAACACTATTAATTTTTGTATGTTGATTTCTTATCCTGCTACTTTGTTGAATTTGTTTACAGTTCAAGATCCCCAGTGGAGGCCTGAAATCATGGATGAAATCAAACCCTGTATATACGATGTTTTTTTTTTCTGTACATACATACACAAATTTAATCACTTTTCGACTTAAGTTTCTAACTATGCATTTTTGGCCATTACTTTTGCAGTGTGAGGTGCAACAACAAAATTAGCTTGAATTTCTTTTTCCTTCTTTAGAATTTAATGCATAGATTTGTGCTTACCATAGATCTTAGCAACCTTACCATATGATTTTTCTTTCACCCTTATTAAGATGATAACTTTTACCTTTTTACTAAGGAAGCAGTTGGCAACTCCTCTGGGACATCCCATCTACTTCTACTTTTGTGCTTTGAGGCCTTAAGTAAAACAAGGGTTCCATGAACACAAGCACTACTCTGGTACAACAACAGATCTGATATACAGATACAGCGAGGAATTGTTGGACGAAGGAATGATTCACGTTGGAAGGATGGAGCCAAGAAGGCCTATCACACTACTCAGAACAGTGTGTAATTTAGAACTTAAGAATTATTCACTTCTGGAGTTTTCCATTTGATAATTTTGAACTGCAGCTGACTAACGGTAACGGAAACTACAGAAAGCAAAACTGCTTACAAGGGGGGGGGACTACTGTATTGTTAAATGAAAAGCAAGCTATAAATTAATACACCTATATATGAATACATGTACATAAACACATACATATAATCTAAATTTTGAAAGCATTTAAAACAATTATGTACATGTATATTTAAAAATATTAACAGCAGTTACATGTAGGTAGAAGGTGGGATGTTGGTGATTTTTTTCACTCTTAATATTTTCTGCATCTTCAGCTTGTCTACCATACAAAAAGATTTTTTTGGAGGAATCTGTACTCAAGAGTCATTTTCATTATATCTTATTTTCATAATGTTTACCCTTTCTTCACTTTTGATCTCAAATAAACAATAGCTCCAAAAGTGGTAGCTCTAGTGCCAGGGCCTGTGTGAATTTTTGGTGCCAGTATTTCTAAATTAGAGGCAGTCCAATAAACCATGCCGTTGGAACATATGGGGAAAGCATCTTACTTGAGAATCAGGAATTTTATTTTTTTTGTGGTACTGGGGTTTGATCCCAGGTGCATTCTACCACTGAGCTACACTTCCAGTCCTCTTATTTATTTATTTTTGAAATAGGGTCTCACAAAGTTACTGTGCACTGGCCTCGAAAGTGCAATCCTCCTGTCTCAGTCTCTCAAGTACTCGGATTACAGGAGTGTGCTACCATATTCGGCAAGACTCAGAAGAATTTAAGCAGACTTAACAATAAAGACATGTAACCCAAGAAGTACAGAAATATTTTTATTTATTGTAATAATTAAATAACCAAGAGTAAAATCTTAGAAACATATAAAATAACTTTAAAAGTTAAAATATAGTGAAACTGTATAAAATAAGTATATAATTAAAAATACATTAACTGAGCATCACAAACTATATAAATAGAGAATACTTATGAAACTTTAGAAATGTAACATCTATTCTTTAAATAAGATTTAAAATTTGTTTATGATTTTCAGACTAAGTAATGAAGTAGTAAATAACAGCTCCACACAATTTGTACTAATCCTAAAGAGAGATTCTGTATCATTTCTTCCTTGTCTTTTCTAATACCCATTCAATCACCTAAGAAAAGAAAAAAATATGATTTTATGGCACATTTCTGTTGAAAAGCAGTAGAAAAATACATTTTAAAAACTTCAAATGAGCATAATAGAAAATTTAAAATAAAAAATAATATATCTAAATCTTATACTTAATGATTTTATTTTCCAACTAAAGAACATTTTTGGCTGGACTTCCAATATTGAGCACAATATTGCTCTTACTGTAAATAATAAAGATTCTGTGTCATTTTCTTACCTTTATTCGGAAATGTGTTTTCAAAGGGTCACTCAAAGGAAATTAAATCAAACTCTGAAAACAGGTAATCAAACTGGACTAGTGCTTCCAGCTCTTTGGATTAATTATTTACTTTCTTTTTCTTAATATTATTTTAGAAATTGTTTTGTTAAAGCAATCTGTTAAGTAGCATTAAATACTTCGCCTGAATAAGTCTATTATTCAATATCTTAAAGAGTTTTCAGAGGGACAGAGTTGAAAATGCCATCACTAATTCTTACTGCATATATAATAACAGCACAACAGTCCTGAAATAAAATACTAATTTAACTAAATGGAGTTTCTTGGGAATAGTTTATTTACCTGTGTGGCATTGTTGTTTGCTGTTTTCTTCATTTCTTGGAATAAACCCCTTGAAGTTTTAAGATCCTAAACATAAAGAAAACATAGCATTTTGCAATCTGTACATTAAGCTTAGAGAATAACTCATTATTAAGTAAACTTGAGATTATCCTAAATAATTCAACAAGTATGTATGTGATGAGGGAAATATTACCAGAACTCAAAGTAATATAATTTAGCTCCCAAAATTTAGCATTCTAAAATATAAAAATACTCTAGCCAAAACACAAACACACATACTTAAATCCATGCCATGCTCACTTCTTGTTTGCAATAGTGCCTACCTGACCCAAGCCTCGTCCTCTACCACCTAAGTACCCACTCATGCTTCTCTACTTGGAAAGTGAATATACGTACATATATTTTGTATTTATTTTCCAGGTAAAATGCCTTCCCCCCGCCCCTTTCTTCATTTTGGCTATTTCACTTCACCTGGGGGATGACATAGGAAACTGAAGACTGACTTTTCAAAATTAATGATTATATAAAATAAGATTACAAAGTAAAAAATAAAAATCTAACTGTACTAAAAAAATAAAACAAGCATTCCTTTGCCAAACCTCTAAGATACGCTTCTCAGAGATAGCCATTTTCTTTTCTTTTTTTTTTTTTTTTGCAGTACTGGGGATTGAACCCAGGGGCATTCTACCTCCGAGCTACACCCCCGGACCTATTTTTTATTCTTTATTTTGAAACAGGGTCTCAGTAAGTTGCAGAAGCCTCACTAAGTAGCTGAGGCTGGCCGTGAACCCGGATCCTCTGGTCTCAGCCTCCCAAGTACTGGGATTATAAGCATATGCCACCAGACCTGGCTAGAGATAGCCATTTTCAACCTCTTTCAGCAGTCTCTCTTCTTTGTGTCTTCATGTTTCCACCTAACATGCTTATGTTGCTACTTGGTGACTTAGCAATTTTAGACAGTAACTACTGATATCAGTGACAATTAATGGTTGTGGATCCGGGTCTTGCATAAACCACCTACCTTCTCTTCTCCTCAATAACAGCTGCATTACAATTTTTGATTAGTAAAGAGTCCGTGTTTGCATTATTCTATCTAGGTAAATATTGTTCAGTCTTGAGGTAATTAATGGATTATGGCTATAAAATCTCTTCATCCAACATTCTACTTTTCCTGTAGTGAAACTGCCTGTTTATTTTTTCATTTGCGTAGTTTTCCATGTATATAATTTCAGGTATTTCCTCCTCTCCTACAATGGATTGATTAATGTTCAGCAAAGTTTTTTAAACACTGGAATATATTATATAATGTCTCAGTTTAGTTTTGTTTTTTACCTGGAATTCTTTTTACCATAGCCTGATCCAGTTTAGTCTAATTGCGCCCTAGGTCTGGTCCTATTAGCAGTTGTTTTCTCCACTGTAGGTGAATTCTTTTTTTTTTTAATTTTTTTTATTGGTGCATTGTAGTCTCACATCACAATGAGTATCAGTTTGGTGTTAACATACATGCACACAGCTCTTGGTGTCCCT
>PVJS01006811.1:0-13996 GCA_004027185.1 Glis glis
CATTATGTTAAGTGAGATTAGCCAATCACAAAAAATGAAGGGTCATATGTTTTCATTAATATGCGCAACTTAGGGAGTAGTGGGGACACAAAAGGGACTCCAATGACAATGGAGAACCCTCAGTGGTGCAAGGGAAGGGGTACAAGGGAAGGGGAAGGGTAAGAAAGTAGTGAATCCATGGAATTACTGTCATAAACAAGGTGTATATATGAGATTATACCAACATCATTCTCAGTGCTACATGTGGGGGGGGCGGGGGGGGAGGTGGGGGGGAGGGACACCAAGAGCTGTGTGCATGTATGTTAACACCAAACTGATACTCAATGTGATGTGAGACTACAATGCACCAATAAAAACATGAAAAAAAAAATAAAATCAGACCAACAGTCAAAAAAAAAAAGAAATAATGTTTTTGATTAAGATATGGCAGATATCTTTTTCTTTATATGATTAAGATTTTGTTTTTTATATTTTTGGAGAAAAATTGGCTAATTATATAATGACTATATCAATAAATGTAAAAGTAGAGTTTCATTAATTTGTATTTCTGGGACAATATGATTCCTTTTATAAAGGAAAGGATACTACTTTTAGAGTCAGGAACAACATGTATATTGAATTTTATGAATCGGGAATGTAGTGTAAAGGCTAAGGAAACTTGATATTATGTATAAAAATATTTTTCCAGCATTATTATTTTTATATTATCTACAAAAAACAAAATGGATTCAAGATGGGCAAGAAAGGACATAGTTTAAATGACAGAATTTCCTTGTGCCTAAATAGGCCCCTAAGAATGTATAATACTGTTAGTATTATTTTATTATGCTCCAAAATTATTATTGTATTGTCATTATTTAAAAGTCATTCTGATTCAATAAAGGAAAATCTTATATCTGGCTTAGAATAGGTCTATATCTCCAGTTGAGTCAATTCTTCAAGAAAAGACTATTTTATTCCTTATGGGAAAACTTGTATGCTTATACATATACATTTAGTCCATTTATCAACCTCTAATAATAATTATAATGATGCTGGGTCAGGAATTATTGTATGCCACTTTCACATATTAACACACTCTCAATTGATTATACAATTACACTCATTTTATGAATGAGCAATCCAAGACAGAGATGTCAAATAACTTGCCAAGGATTGCATGATGAGCAAAGACTAAGATGATGTTCACATGTGATAAAAAATATACAGTGAAGGTACAAACATAGTCACAGGTCTCAGTCCATATTTGAGAAGAATAAAGATTGTTCAGTGGCTTTTCCTAATAACTTTAGTAAAGTAGAGGAGTGAATTCCAGATTTGGGTGAATTAAGGCATGAACTGGAAATCAGAAAGTAAAGACACTTAATTTAAATAAAATGGCACATAATATAAAAATTTAACGATTGCCAAGGGTATCAATACCTGCTGGGAGAGGAAGCTGCAGAGAGGTGGCAGGAGCTTAGAGTGGAAGGGGAGAAGGGAAAGATGGAGCTGGGCACCTAGGAAAGGATAAGATTAGAGAGGCCTTACTCTACCAACAACTTTAATGCTATTCTGTGTAATGGGAAGACTTAAGGATTTGAAGCAGAGGACAATATGTTTGGGGTTGTCTTTTACATTAATCACTTTGGCTGCTGTGAGGAGGATCTATTTGGAAGAAGGACATTTGGTAATAGAAGGAAAAAGGAAAAAGAGTATATGATTTTGAGAAAAGTGGTAAAAGTGGCAATAGTGATTGGGAAAAGAGAATATATGGGTAAACATGTAATTGGTAAAAAAAAAAAAAAACCAACAGGTCCTGGTCATTATTTAGAGATAGAAAGTGAGCAAAAAGAAGGTATTATCATCTTGGTTTCTTGCCTGGATGATGGGGTTATTCTTGGCATCAAAAACAAAAGGAAAACACAGTAGAAAGTGTAGGGTGATGCATTAAATGTTAAAGTTTCCAACAGGACATACAGTGGAGATATAAAACAGAAAATTGGATGTATAAGAATGGATCAGGAAGATATTCACTGGAGGGTGTGGATTGACAGTGAAACAATCTACGAATTCTACTTAGAACCTATGATTGGAGCTGTGGGAATGGATATGATTACTCAGCAAGAGAAAATGCAAAAATAGAAGTTGGCTGAGTAAAGAAATCAGGAAAACAGCAACATTTAAGTTTCAGACAGAACAGCCCTGAAGGAATAATGGAAATTGTTTTAAGCAGTTTTTCTTCGTTGTGACTAAAATATCTGGCAAGAACTACTTAGAGGAGGAGAGGTTTAGTTGGCTCATGGTTTCAGAGGTCCAATCCATGGTTGGCTGTCTTCGAAGCAGAGACATCATGGCAGCAGAGTGCGGCAGAGCAAAGCTGCTTAACCCATGGCAGCCAGGAAACAGAGAAAGAGGCAGGGCCCAGGACAGACTATGCCAAGGCCACACCCCCACACACCATGACCTACTTCCTCAATCCACACCCTACCTGCCTACAGTTACCACCAGTTATCCAAATTATTATTCTATCAAATGGGTTAAACCACTAATGAGATGAGAGTCTTCATGATTCAGTTATTTCACCTCTGAACATTGGTGCACTGCCAATACATGAGCTTTTCTGGGGGACATTCTACCAAAGGTAGAGGACAGAAGATCCAAGGGAGGAGAGAAAGATGTCAAGAAATAAACAGAAACTAACATTAAATAGAAACTCAAAATAGCAGAAGAACCTTTGGCTTTGGAATGGGGGGCGGAGATCACAGCTTTGCGTAATGGTGCAGTCAATCTCAGGGGACATAGAAACCAGATTATAATTGCTTGAAGAGAGATTAAAAAGTTTAGAATCCCATAAATCCCATATTTCCCCAAATAACCCTTACCTTGATCTCCCTCTATAGGTAGCTGTCTCTGGTCTTTGTGATGAGAGAAAGGGTCGTGATTCTTCCCATTGTTCTCAGCAGTTTCATTGCCAAAACTTTTGGTCTTAAGATGCAAAATAATTTTATGTGGTTAATGTAAAATGGCAATTTTTATTAATTGACACTAAAGTATGATATTCTTAGAAATAGTGTCCACTAGAAAATTTTATATAGAAACATGTTCTCTAATTTCCACCACTAGAAGAGAAAATTGTTGAAATATATGAATAGTTGTTGGGTTGTTAATACAAAAATATATAAAGTTATTACAAACTAATTTTCATAGCCGGGCGTGGTGGCGCACGCTTGTAATCCCAGTACTTTGGGAGGCGGAGACCAGATTCGCGGCCAGCCTCAGCTCTCTCGCACTCTCTCTCTCTCTCCCTGTCTCTTTCTTTCTCTCTCTCCTTAGTGAGGCCCTCCGCAACTTCGTGAGACCCAGTTTCAAAATAAAGTATAAAAAATAGGGCCGGGGGGGTAGCGCGGAGGGAGAATGCCCCTGCGTTCAATCCCCGGTACCACACAAAAATAAATAAATAAATAAATAAATAAAAATAAAAATAAATTAAAAAACAAACTAATTTTCATTATTGACTAAGGAAAGGTAATCTTACAATTTTGTTTTTTGTTCCTTAAAAAAATTTGAAGGATTATGGTAGAATCTACAATTTTTATTGTCTTAGAAATAGTAGCCAGTTCTGTGAATTATTATCACCTCACTCAATAATTTCATCATCTTGTTTTAAAAGTTGAGGACATGAACAGTTGCACACACTGGCATGCATTATGAACATCTAAAAGGGCAGAAACCAAAATCTTTCAGGCTATGGGTTTTTATGATTCCTGAGAGGAAATTTTACAGCTCAAAAGTTTCATCCTTTTGGATCCTTAAGCTAACAGTAGAGACTAAACTAGCAGTGGAGAGAAAGTCAAAGGGGTATTTCAGCCTCATAATTTGTTACTTAGTAAGAATTCTACATCACTTAACAATTCCCTTTTAAAAGTATTCCCTCAAGAATATGCAGCCATTTCCCATCATTTAAATATATGTATTTAAATATATACAGACACATATTTATATTGTGTATTTTTATATTGTATATATATATATATATATTTACATGTATGTAATTATATATATACATTCTACCTCCAAGCTACACACCTAGTCCTTTTGGTCTTTTATTTTGAAATGAAGTTTTGCCAAGTTGGTGAGGGTCTTGCTAAGTTGCTGAAGCTGGCCTTGAACATGCAATCCTCCTGTGTCAGCTTCCTAAGTACTGGGATTAAAGATGTGTGCCACCATGACTGGCACCCATCATTTTTAACAACTAATAAACACAGTGAAAGTACATAAACCTTCAGGGGGAAAGATGTAAAGTATTAAATGAGGTTATTGTTTTAGCCTAAATATCTTCATATTTGGTGAAATGTTTTGAAGACTTAAAGACTATAAATAATTATTTTACTGCTTAATGCTCTTACAAACATTTAACATTTTTGGGTCTTCAATAAAAATAATGGAGAACCTACTAACTCTACACAATTTTTGTATACAGAAAGTCTATTTTGCTAAGGTAAAATTTGTTTAATATCAAAATAATATGAGCCACTGAACTTAGGAATCATATTTCTCAAAATGCTTGTCATAATCAATAGAATCTTAAATAAATATGTGGAGAATAATTGCCTATTTGCATGTTTTCCCAAGAAAAATTTGAATTGGCTGCCAAATTACTTAAAATTCTATCTGGCTTCCACCATAGTACAAGTTAGTGGCTATCTTTATAAAATCTCAAAGGCTTCTTTAAGAGTTACAGCAAATTACACAGTTTGTCACAATTTTGACTCTACTTCTAATTTCCTTGATGTCAAATTTAGAAAAGTTGGCACTGCTGAAATACTAAATGGGGTGGGGAATACTTGTTTGCTTAAATTGCTTAAGAAACATAACAGAGTGCCCTGGGCGTCTCTCTGATTCACAGATGGTGAAAGGAGCAGGTGGCCGGGTGTGATCAGTCCTGGGACACTGCGGCAGAGGCAGTGCATCAGGACTGATAGGGTCTAAGGCTGTGGGAATCACCTTGGTGGTTTCAACAGCTGTGATCTGTACTTCAGGCCTGACAAACTCCCTCCCAGGGAGGAATGGATGGAATGTGGATTCTCCACTTTACCTAGGGCTTTGAAACTGCAGGGAGCTCTTTACTGTCTCTAAGGTCTCAAGGAGCTGAAGGCATTCAAGACTCACAAGGAGAGGGGCCAGGGTTTGCCCATAAATCAAAGTGAGGACTCAGCACTGGTGGAGCCTCAGTGGTTGCATTAATTTTTAATTTTTTCAATATATATTTTTAAACTAAAACCAAGTAAACAACAAATTGAGGAATGCTGCAGGAGGTAAAAGAGTATGTTATCTCTAGATTTGGAATGGGCCAGGTCTTTACTCAGATTATGGTGTTACATAAAACTGTAGTATTATCTTTATGGTCATAATTTAAGCATGTGTAACATCTACCTAATTGTTTGGAATGAAGAAAGCAAACTTGAAGGCTTTATAGAATCAGAAGGTTGGTATGCATTAGGCACATACCAGAATAAGCTGCATGACCTCAAGAGATAATTTCACTTCTCTGGGCTTCAGTTTCTTTACCTGAAAAATGAAGAAGTTGGACTAGGTGTTCAAAATTCTATTATTTCAAATTCTTGATTTTAAGTTATAAGTGTAGGTCTGTTTTTTAATACACTTTTATCGGTGCATTATAGTCTCACATCATCATGTAATTCAGAATGATAGAGACATACATGCATACACTTGGTGGGTTCTCCCTCTGCCCCCCACTCCTTCCCATTCACCATACATGATACTGAGATTGGCATTGGTATTCTCGCATATATACATGTCAATGGAAATGTTTTCCTTTATTATTTATCCGCCCCCCCAGCGCCACCACCCTTTCCTAGACCACCTTCCTCACTCTACTGGGGTTTCTCCTCCATTATCTAATGTCTCCCTTGTATTCTGATCACTCTCTAGCTTCTGCATATGAGAGAAAACATGAGTATAGGTCTGTTTTGAATGTTATAAGTATTGCATGATTCATGAATTGTCATTAGATTATTTAAGTTTTAATTTTTTTTGTGTGTGGTACCGGGGATTGAACCCAGGGGAGTTCTACCTCTGCGCTACACACCCGGCCCTATTTTTTATACTTTATTTTGAGACCGGATCTCACGAAGTTGCGGAGGGCCTCACTAAGTAGAGAGAGAGAGAGAGAGAGAGACAGAGAGAGAGAGTGTGTGCGCGCGCCCGCACGTGCGTGCGTGACCTGAGGCTGGCCGCGAACCCGGATCCTCCGGTCTCTGCCTCCCAAAGTACTGGGATTACAAGCATGCGCCACCACGCCCGGCGAAGTTTTAATTTTTGTATGTAAAAAGTCGCTTAATGCTCAATGCAAAAAAATTCAGAGAACTATTTAACATATTAGGAAAACATATAAAATTATTACTCTGAGAAATATACAAGAAACATTTTTGGGTGTATAAGTATAAATTTATTATATAATATACATATTGTATAATATGTACATAGTATAATACTCATGCTATTTTATTTTCTGCTTTGACTTTATGTATATTTTCTGACTAAATTTTACTAATAAAAGCTGTAAATTTTATTGCATGTACATTTTATGTAAATACTATTGTTTATTTAAAAATCATAGTAATGTTGATGAACATTATCTATTGATACCTATTGATAATGTTTAAAGCATTCATAATTTATTGATGAATACTTAAGTTGCTGCTATCTTTCTGTTATTGTTCATAGAGCTCTAGTAAGCACACTTACATATATTCATGGACTTCTCTGAGTATTTCTCTTAGGTAGATTTCAATAAATCAAGTTATTATTTTAAAGAGAATGTGAATGTGTTCTTTAATGATATGGTTATTACTTTTCTAATTAAACAACATGTAAAACAACTTTAAAGTACACAAAAGTCATTATTAATCATAATTTCAATTAAAGGATTTGTTGGAATTCCATTAAATGATTATTTTAGGAGCCTATTTTAACATCGAAGTGATTAAGGGCATGCACAAGAATCTATTCTAAAAGTAATCATATATGTATCATTCCCCAGCCAGGTTTTTAGAATAGAATAGATGCTACAATTTGGCATTGGCTTTCTCATACAGTGATTATTACCAGAGACATGCAGCAAGCAGACCCCTTACTCTGTGACCTGGCTGGGGTAGCAATAAAGAACCTTCAGTTGTGTCTGGATACAGCATACGAATTTCATTTTCCTTCTTTTTCACATACTGTGGGTGAGTGTTCCAAGAGAATTTTAATAGTCTAAGACTATGGAATGAATCAATGTAATCATTTTTATCAGTTTGATTGATACCAACATAGAAATACATTTAACCACAAACTGGTAAAAACTACCGTTTAAGCATGCCTATCAGGCATGGGCCATGCCCTGTGCCTTAAATGCATTTTAATTAAGTCTACAAGATGAAAGAAAAGAATAAAAAAAAGGAAGTAGAACTCCTGCTCTTAATAAGCTTGGTTATGCTTACATAAAGATGGGGTATCAATGAAGACATTATGCCAAGTGAAATGAGTCTTCAAAAGACAAATGATTCTACTAACATGAAGTACCTAAAGCAGTCAAATTCATAGAATCGAAGAATGGAATGGTGGTTAGTAGGTTCTGGAAGAAAAGGACAAATGGGGGATTACTAATCAGCAGGCACAAAATTTCAGTCAAGTAAGATAAATAAGCTCTAGAGATCTACCCTACAACATTCTACCTATAGACCACAATAAGTACTATACACTTAAGCATTTGTTAAGATTGTGGATTTCATATTAGGCATTATCACAAAAATGTTTTGTTGTTGTTGTTTTTAATGAGGAAATTGAGATATAAAAGTGTAAACAAGCCGGGTGTGGTGGCACATGCCTGTAATCCCAATACTTGGGAGGCAGAGACAGGAGGATCACAGGTTCATGGCCAGCCTCAGCAATTTAGTGAGGCCCTCTGCAACTTAGTGAGACCCTGTATCCGAATAAAAAAAATAAATAAAAATATAGGGCTGGGGGTGTAGTACAGAGGTAGAATGCCTCTGGGTTCAATCCTCAGTACTAAGAAAATATAAAAATAAAAAATAAAAAGATTGTAAGCCATATGCCTTCCGTTGAAAAGCTAGTAAGTGGAAGATTTAAATTATCTGAGGCTGTTCTCATTATTCTATTCTTTCTCTTAACTCATCTTGTTTTATTTATAGTAACTTTACAGAACATCATAATTTCATCTCAATACAAGGGTCACCTTGTCATGGGAGAAGGGTTGATTCTGTGAAGGGTCCAGAGGACTTCGCAGTGGGGGAGAGAGAGGAACACAACTGGAGGCTGGCAAGGTCCTCAACAGAAAAGATTTTCAGCTCGCCAGTCAGAGACATAGACAGAGATTTACTTAGGAAAGCAAGAACTACACATTCACAGGAAAATGTGGGCCATCTCCAGAGTGAGAGATGCACTGAGCTATTCCTGGCTCTTCTTTTAAAGGAAACTTGGTGGAGGGTGGGTAAGGGAAGGTATGCAACATTAGTCTGGTGATCACAAGCCCATTTATGGTGTCTGTCACTTACTGGACCCTTAGGTTTACTGTGGTCCCCATCATCTGATGAATAGAGAATCTGGAAAGTCTCTTAAATTATAGGTTTCTCAAGATATCATACCTATCCTGTTAACAGTTCACAGGGTAATTACAGATTTTTGTTGTCATTGTTGTTAACTTCAAGATTTACAGATTTCCCAGGAATTTGGGAGAGACAATCCTGGGAGAGAGAACTGTTTTGAGGAGTAAAAGTATGAGGAACTTTAGCACCAGGCTTCTATACTAAAGTCTATTTTGATTTTTCCTTTCTACCTATTTTTTATTTCTTCTATCCTACCTCATCCCCCACTCCCACCCCAAGACTTTGATTCCTTAATCTTGTGGTTGGTGAGAGGCAAAGATATATATTCTTATGGCTATTTCAAGCTGACAATAATTCCATGACCTGTCGACATGGAATTATTGTAATTTGCAAGATACAAATTTTCTCACAAGATTAAGAAGGCAAGGCCAACCAATGGGAGGAGGAGAACATGACTCATAAAGCCTCCAGAAGATTTCAGGAATAGGAATTTTTTCTCTTTGTGGTGTTAGGTGGTCCTGGACCTGCAAAACATTAAGAGGGGAAGATTTAATTTTGTAGCATTTTATAAGAACTCATTCAGAGAGAAGCGTTAGTGCCATATTGTATTTGTTTTGTAAGCCTAAAAGTAGAAGTACCATTATAAATTATAAAGTAGAATATTAGTGGTAGCAAAAATCAGTAGATATCTAGTTTGATGATATGAGGGTCTTTTAAATGGCCCATGAGTATGGCTCTTTCATTTTTAATGCCCATAATAGCACACTTGTCTCTAGTTATATTTTTCTGCTGGGTGTTCAAGACCAAATATGTAACCTTATGCTGGGCAAACATAATTTTTTTTTAAATTTTTTACTGTTAAGGTCAGTCAAGGGTCCTCAGGGTTCACTCTTAGGGATTTTGTGAGGAACTTCTTGGCTCCTTTAGTCTTTTTTTCTCTACCACTTGTGCCATCTGCCAGGATGGGTCAAGGTCTTGCTGACCACATGGCTTCCCTTGAAGCACTGGGGACAACCTGAAACACAACTTATACCATATGAATGATGAGAGTTAAACCTTGATATTTATTTACTTATTATTTATTTATTTATTTATTTATGTATTTATTTATTTATTTTGATCCTGGATATTGAATCCAGGGGCATTCTACCTCCAAGCTACACCCCCAGCCCTATTTTTTAATTTTTATTTTGAAACAGAGTCTCAGTAGGTGGATGAGAATCTCACTACTTGCTGAGGCTATCCTTGAACCTATAATCCTCCTGTTTCAACCTTCCAAGTACTGAGATTACAAGTGTGTGCCACCATGCCTGGCAACCTTGTACTTTTCATATCTTTTAATATTTGTTTAGTCTCCTATATTTCCAACCTAAAAACACAGGTATAGGGTGAAATCTATTCCTTACCCTTTTCCCTACTAGACCTGGGTTGAGTGAATTTGCCCTAACTTGCTAATTTTCTACAACCCAATTTCATGATTTCTCAAAAAATGTAATATTACCTATCTACTCTTATTTATTCCTTCATGTATGCTTTTTTATGGTCACTAATCATTTAACACTTGAGTTCTTTCGATTAAACACTCAAAGCATATCTCAACATTATTACTTATCAATAGAAGGAGTTATTTTCCTGAAAGTTGATGGGGAATTGGGGAATCTATTAAATAAGATTATACTTTTGTTTTTATAAAACAGGCATAGTATATTAAATACCTTCAATCATATAAATCTTAATAACATTTTATAAAGCTTGTGTATCCTGAGTTATACAGATTACTTTTTCATCTTTAAGTTTTTGAGAGTGATGGAATTACAGAAGTATTATGAGACTTTCCCAAGGTTATTTAGCAAACCAGCTGCAGAATTGCCCAATTTAGTTTAAACCAGCTAAAATTAAAACAAGGGGTCCTTTTTAAAAATAAAACTGTAAAAGCTTTAAAATAATCAGCAGAGTATACTAAAACTACTTAGTGCATGCTAAATAATCAGACACTATTTTATTTTTGCCAAAAACCAATATTCTAAATGTATGTAGTTGATCTCAAAAGATAACTGTACTTTTCAATCATAAAATAACGTCAGATAAATAAGATTTATGCAGGAATTAAATCTATTTAGTCCTGCTCAAGGTTATGGAGCAAGTATAATGGAGAAATGCTTTTAGAAGTCTACTTGAGTAAGCCATTTTGATCCTTTTATCTTGATTGCTCTTTATCTCATAATAGTTGCTTCTCAGCTTTGGTGTTAATTTTTCTCTCTCTCTTTTTTAGTTTGCCTTTACTTTGTGCTTGTCTGCTTGATGTAATGATGATTCTATGTCTGTACTATTCATTCCAAAGTGTATTGCATATATACTTTGTTTAAATAGTTAGTTCCAGAAATATTTAAGAAGCTTTCTCTACCTAAAATAAACATTTTGAAGAACCATTTAAGAGTAAGAGAGATGATGAGTAGTGTGTTTTGTGTTAAGCATAACTCTGGCTGGAAGGGTGAAATATTTGCTACATTGTAAAAATAGTCTCAATCCCTCATTAAAGCAAATAATTTGGTTGCCTGAAAGTCTAAGATACCTGTCTCATCCAAACAGAAATCAAAAGACTGAATTCTGTGTGGCATTTGTTATTTGAATTCCTACATGTTACTGTGCTGGAGTGTTACATGGCAGGTAAATTGTGCAATGCAATGAAATGCAAAGCTTAAAATAAAATAAGATTATAAGGAGAAATATTTACAATTTGATGTAATGTTAACAAATTCTTAATGAGAATGTATGACATTTACATAATACAGAAGAGAAACTTACCATACTCTGAATACCTAAAACATGTAAATGATTCTCCCATAAAAACCTCATCTTTTCATGTGACATCTTAATATCTGAAAAGTCTGGGAACAGAAAAAATAAATAGAAATATGCAATAACATTAAAATATTTGAGATCGTACTTTGGAAGGCAGAGACTGGAGGATCCGGGTTCGCGGCCAGCCTCAGTTCTCTCTCTCTCTCTCTCTCTCTCCCCCTGTCTCTCTCTCTCTCTCTCTCTCTCTCTCTCTCTCTCTCTCTCTACCTAGTGAGGCCCTCTGCAACTTCGTGAGACCCGGTTTCAAAATAAAGTATAAAAAAATAGGGCCGGGGGTGTAGCGCGGAGGTAGAATGCCCCTGGGTTCAATCCCCAGTACCGCAAAAAAACAAAATTTTTTTTGAGATCAAGAACAAAATCAATTAAATAATTTTTAAAGCCTATATTAATAGTAGTAGTAGTATTAGTAGTGGTATGAATAGTTGATCTCAAATTAGCACTAATTCATTTTGGAGCAAACTGTTAAAAAACTTCAGCTTTCTGAACACTCATTCTAGAGAAGTGTTCACTATGGAACTATGAAAACATAAAAAAATAACATTTTAAGAGTCAATGTCATAAGATGAATTCTTTCAAAAAATCTTGTAGTTCCATGACTGGAACATAAAATACATAAAAATACAAAAAGTGTGTAAAAGTACATAAAATACATTTGCGTGTGTGTGTGTGTGTGTGTGTGTGTGTGTGTGTTTCTTTCTCATTGGGTTTTGTGATCTTTCTTATGAAAGTGTCTGTAAACTCTATCCCTGCTCTGATGGGATTCTTGGGGGTTTTGTCATGGATGTTTATAGCATGCCTTTCAAGGGATATTTCTTTATCCGGACAGACAACCTAAATGTTTGACCTGTGACCAAGTGTCTCTTTCACAGAAACCTGTTTGTATTGGCAGATACCCCTCTGGTATTATCTGTATCCAGTTTATTCCCATCAAGATAGTCTCTCTCTAGGAGAATGCTGATTGGGAAAGAAATTAATGTGTGTTGGTCAGGTGAAACACAAAGAAGGCAACACAATGAAACACATGTAGTAACAGAAATAGTTTATTATTTGCAGATTCCAGAGGGAAAAATGCAGTATACTTCAAAGGGCCATGGAGAAGGGGGAGTCATCCAGGATGTGCACATTTTACCAATGTGTTGGGAGCAAGAGGAAGAAAGAGGACCCCAACATCTATTGGGATCTCAGGCATTATCCAAGCAGAGGGGGAGTTGCATAGCATATCTATGCAGTCCACGGAGGGTTCTGGGGTCAGTAAGGAAAGTCAATAGGCTGTATCTAGCTGTCACACAGGGAGGTGGACATGAGGAGAAGGGCATATAAGTCAGATATCTGGATTGATCATACTGAGGAACTGGGAGGAGGTAGAGAATTGGAAACTGTATCAAAAGTGACTAAACTCTTGTTGGGCATGGTCCCACACACCTGTAATCCTAGTACTTGGGAGGCTGAGACAGGAGCATTGCAGGTTCGAGGCCAGCCTCAGCAAATTAGTGAGGCCCAGTTTCAAAATAAAAGAGTTGGAGGTGTATCTCATAGGTAAAACATCCCTGGATTCAACACCCAGTACCATAAGTAATAGGTGACTAAACTCTGCTTCTGTGTGAAAAAGTCCAACTTATATTCAAAATGGATGCCAAGGAAACAAAAATCATAGGAATTCACTACATTGCACATGTGTGTGTTATAATTCAGCTGTACATTTGATTTTTATATAAATACTTTCAGAGCCTGTTATGGTTTGTATTTGGAATGTCTCTCAGAAAATCTCATGTGTTGGCAATGCAGAAATTTTCAGAGGTGAAGTAATTGAATCAGGGCTTTGAACCCATCGGTGGATAAATTCATTAATGGATTAATATTTTGAATGGCTTTACTGGGTGGTAACTGTAGGCAGAGAGGGCACGGCTGGAGGAGGTAGGTCACTGGGGGGCCTGGCCTTGGGGATTATATATGTTCCTTCCTCTCTCAACTGCCCTGACCAGCTTTCCTCTATTACTCTGCCTTGGAGCTGGCAGACCATGTGGACTGAACCTTTGAAACACTGAGTCAAATAAAGATTTCCTCCTCTAGGTTGTTTTTGTCAGGTATGTTGGTCACAGAGATGAAAAAACTAAAATAGATCCGATGATTAGATTTGGTTATGTTAGGTTCAATTTTAATCTAAATAAATGAGTTGCTTTTTTAAAAAAAAAGTTCACAGTATATACAGTACATATAGTATTAAATGAAAAACATATAAATATATAATTTGTGTCATAATACATTATGTTGAAAATCAGTGTTCAACTTTATGAAAGTCAAATAAAAGGTTTTGTTTAATATCATTGTTTATCAAAGCAATATTCAATATACTCTTTCCAAAGGAAACAAAGACAAACATAGTTACTGTGAAAAATTAATAGTAGATAGTATGAAATGAATAACTCCATTATTTTACAAAACTTCATAACCTCATTGACTATAAGCTAAAATCACATATGTCAAAAAAATAATCACAGCTGGCATTAACAGCTTAATTTCTA